>JAPVLO010004384.1:0-15768 GCA_027257055.1 Cephalopachus bancanus | reverse complement strand
TTTGCAGTCATAAGGTATGATAATATTATCCATTGTTTTCCAGAAAGAAAACATACTTAATATAATCATATGTTGGTCAAACAGAAAATAAATCCCCAAATCCTGACTCACAGACCTATACTCTTTTCAAGATATGAAGCTAGACTAATCCATTAAAGGCAGTAAATGTCCTTATAAAGTTAACAGAACATCTGCAACTTAAAATTTCATTTTCAAATAGCTCTGCTACTGAAATTATTATGCTAATAATGAGATTTTTAATGCTTGCTGGAGTCAAGTCATGCAATTATAAAAACAATAAAATTATGTAATCTTGTTCGTATCAGTATTTATATTTTATAACTATTTGGAATAAATATAGAATAGATTGATGTTCCTAGATTCTATTATCTTGTGTACTCTATGTCCTATATTTACATGTGTAAAGAAAAATATGAGGAAAGTTTGTTTCAAAATTCCATGTAATCTTGATTTAGACTTATCTTGATTTAGACATGCCTAAAGGAAATGAAGATTTTCTTTTCATATATATTTTATATGAGAACTTTTTTTAAGACAAGGGAATGCAATAGAACCTCAGATGTTCCTCAGGTCACATCTCAAATCTGGAAAAATGGGACTAGGAGTGTGGCTTTTTTTTTTTAGCGTTCCACAGGCTCGTCTTGAGAAACATTCCAAACACTGATCTTAGTAATAAATATGTTCTGTCTGCTAATGATTAAGAAATTTAAAACACAGCTAACAGGATTCAGAATATACTGTATTCCCAACACTGTGTGCTTTTATGTATGCTATTAAATTCTCACAACTCTGCATGGTAGGCATTATTACTTTGTCCCTCATTCACACTCTAGTAAGTGACAGCCTGAAAATCTAAACTTAATCTATTATTCTCCAGTGTCTGCACACTGTACCACTGTAGTATCTGGTCAATCTCTTTCCAGGCTGTATTTTCAATGCCAGATGTATCTGGGACCTGAGGAACTATGTCTGTGAGTGGTCTCTGTAAGACAGTAGCTGTCTTAGCAGGATTCCTGTCATGGCAGGGATGCATAGAAAAGAAAATATTAAGGTGTTCAACAGTGACAGTACTCATTAACTATTTAGTAAGCAAGGAATACCTCATAAACTTATGATTAACAGTTTCTAAAAACATATCACCTCTGAGAATTTCTATTTACTAAATGAGACAACACACACTAGAACATTTAAATCAAAGGGACAAATTTCTCTGGTTGCTAGAAAAATTTTTAGGGCTGATAATATTGGAGACCATTGATGGAGAGACTAATGATTTGGAGGTGATATGTTGAACGAGCAGCTACTCCTGGACACTACTGCCAGTGGGTCAAACATTGTCAAATTATTCTGATAATGAAGTTCGTTGTAGCACAAGTCAAAACTAGACTCTCATCTTTGCTCTGACACTTATTGCCTCTACACTCAGAGAGATAAAGTGAAAAAAATCACTTTATCTCTTTGAGACTCAATTTCCTCACAGACCAAATGGTAATAATAATTTCCATTTCACTAAATGTTAAAAAGGACTAGAGATAATAGTAGCAGGAATCAAAATATGTGTGCATACATTATTATTACTATTATTATTATTATCATCATCATTGTTATGGCATGAATGTGTCCCCACAAAATATATGTTGAAGTTCTAACCCCTGGTACCTTTGAATGTAACCTTATTTGGAAACAGTCTTTGCAGATGTTAATAAAGTGATGGCAAAGTCATTAGAGTAAACTCTAAATCAATATAACAACATTTTTTTAGGAAGAGGAGAAGAAGACAACACAGGATAAAAATCAATGTGAAGATATAGACAAAGACTGGAGTTATGTGGCTACAAACTATAGAATGTCAAGTGTTGCTGGTAACATCCAGAAGCTAGTAAAAGGCAGAGTCATTCTTCCCCAGTGTTATAGGAGAGAGCCTGCCCCTTATGACATTTTATTTTAAACTTCTAGCCTCTACAACTGTGAAAAATACGTTGTTATAGCAGCCCTAGGTAACTAGTACAGTCCTTATCACCATCATCTCTTGAGTGGTTTTGTTGCTGAGGATGACTACTGAGTGTTTTCATTGTAAATTAATATTATTTCAACTTCTCCCGGAGGCATGTCTATGGAAAAACTCTTAACATGTCAGATTTTAAAAAAATCTCTGTTGTTCCAAAACACTTTGTTCTTTTTTTCCCAGAAGAATATTAGGAAAATAAAATTTGTTCAGAAACATGTAAATTTGGAGGCCTCAAAACTCAATATTATAGTTAAGGTGAGATGGGTCTACAGATTTTGAATTAAAGCATCTGACTTTGGAAAAGAGGAAAGAAATTCCTCAAGAAGTACTGTTTCAATGACCAAGACCATATTGAGGTAAAAAACAAAACAGCTCATTAAAATATTAAACTATTAAGCCATAGACTTTGTTGTTTCTTAATATGAGCACAATCATTAATTATTTATGACCATTATTTATAACCATTATTCTATAAGATTTAGAATCAAATATATTGAACAATCAGAAACTTCAATCAGTACATATGAATAAGCAATATAAAACCAAAATATCGAAAAGTATCTTCTGTAGTTATTCACAAAGAAGCATTCAAGTCTTGATTTAACCTCATTTGATTGTAGTGTGGCCCGTAAAAATATGGGGCAAGCTTTTAAATGGCACCTATTTAAAATGACATACCAATGAAACATGGCAAAATGAATCTCAGGGGAAGACAACTTAATAAGACTATAAATTTCTCAATATAAATTTAAATGAAATGCCTTACGAGATTGTGAAGGATTGCTGGTTAGCCCCTGGCTATCAGGGAAATGGTGGAAAGGTCCCATGAAAATAAGAGCTTCTGAGAAAGAAAGGTTTTCTTTAAAAGGGGATGTTATTTTGGGGAAATTAATCTCAGCTGGAAAACCTAAAAGGGTCAAATTTAATGGGTTTTTGATAACCCTTATGTGTGTGTGTGTGTATATATATAATATATATATATATATATATGGTATTACCTAGCTTTGAAGAACATTCTCTTTGTGTAATGGGCTTTGATATAATTTACAACCACCATTCATTTTTTGTGTTCTAAGTGGTATATTTTCCTAACCACCCCAGAACTGACGTGCTGTGTGTCAAATCAGAAAATGTTTCATTTCATATAAAAAAGAAAATGCTTTCATCAAAAACTGTTTCTTTCCAGAAAAATACTTGGAACACACATTTTTTACATATATTTGGGGGAAAATTCCATTTTTATTATCACAAAAAGTCACTTCAGGCTGTGCTGAGGTACTGATTAATGCTTGCCTGGGTTACAGTGAAGGTACTCATGTTTCACTGTGCTCTCTAGACAGGCATTAATCGCTTCCAACACTCTATGTTAAGTCATTTCTTCTCCCAGGTTGGAAGCATTTATTTAAAAAAAAGCAACTTCAAACATGGGGCAAAAAACACAAGTTAAAAAAGAAAAGACCAATGGACAGAGAAAGAAATATCATTCTCATTACCTATTTTCTATATCTAATTTTAGTTGTTAATTATGAGACTGGGTTAAGACAACAGACAGGAAATAAAACTATTTTCAATCTTTTATAATATATTCAAATCTTATTAATAGAGATAAAGTAAAATTAGAGTGAAGATGAATATAAATCTGCTACATTTTTTAGGAAAAATAAGGCTTGCTATTACTTGTATTTGATTGTAACTTGTAGAGAAGATTTTATAAGTTTTAGGTCTCCATTTGTTTGATCTGAATCAATTGATGGTGGAATTAGACACTGACTAGCCTACGGTAGCCATTAGACCTGTGCTGGCTGAAAAACCAGAGACAATCAGGCAAAGTTTTCAGGCATTTCTCCTTTGTATTCCTCTGAATCAGCTAATACACTTCCTTTTTAGCACCCAGTCAAATTACTAATAGTAATATATCAGCAAAAAGTACATAACTAACAATAGTAAGTAATAATAACCAAGACTGACAATTTTTTTTTTTTTTTTGAGTTGGAGTCTCACTCTGTCACCCACACTGGAGTGCAGTGGCCGCTCCCGGCCACCGCAGCCTCGACCTGCTGGGCTGCGGCGATCCTTCAATCTCAGCCTTCTGATTAGCCGGAATTACAGGCATGCGCTACCACGCCCAGCTGATTTTTTGATTTATTGTAGAGATGAGGTCTTGCTGCCCAGGTGGGTCTCGAACCCGGGGGCTCAGGCAATCCACTCACCTCAGCCTCCCAAAGGCGCGGGATTACAGGCTGAGCCACCGAGCCCGGCTGACTGACAATTTTTAATGTCCCAGAAATTATAATAAGTATTTTGTACATATCAACTTATTTAATTCTTAGGACAATCCTGAAATACATTATCTTATTGTCCCCATTGTGCCATCTATTACAAATTAAGAAGCGTGAAAATTAGATAGATATGTTTTACACAATTGCTAGTTAATAAATGAGTCAGAATTTAAACACAGTTATGTCTAATTTCCCTGTTACAATCTTTTTTATTTAGAAATAATATCATTCTAACTTTATGAATTGTAATATTTTGATTAATAATATTTTCATTATCTACTTTTTAAAATTTTTGAAAGTTTTCTTGATTTGTTAAAATTCCTAGAACACGTTAATTTTTATAAGGAACGAGCAATTGCCATTAAATACATTGTTTTGGCTAATTTCAACACAAAAATAGGAAACATCATTCAAAATATTATGAAAATATTTTAAAGTGAACTATAGATACATTTTATATATTTGATAAAATGTAGATTGATGCCTTTAAAATAATGATATATCATTTTCTCCGTGTGGTCTTTATAAAATATGCTTAATTAGATTAATACAATTTCATATAACATTATAAAATTTTAGTTAAAAATTAGGAAGGAAATTTTGCTTGTTCAGAGTCTGGCATTTAAATCAAAGTTTGAAAACAATTTTAGAGTGCACAGTATTTTATTTAACTGTTACTTAAACACTGATGTCATAATTTCTTTTTACTCATTGTTTTGATATTATAAGAAATTAGTCAGATTCCAGAAAAATAGAGCATGGAAAATTATCCAATGTTTAATATTTAATATAATTCAACATAGCGTATAGGTAGACACATTAAAAACATTTTGCTCATGCTTTGTGCATGATTCACACTATGTTGTCCAGGCTGGAGTGCAGTGACACAATTATGGCTCACTGCAGCTTTCATCTCCTGGGCTCAAGTAATCCTTCCTTGGTCTGTCAGGTAGCTGGGAATACTGGTGTGTGCCACCACGAAAAGTTTTTTTTTTTTTTAAAGACAAGGTATCACTTTGTTTTCCAGTCTGGTCGCTAACTCCCGGGGTCGAATAATTCTCCCTCTTTGACATCTCAAAATACCGGGATTAGAGACACAAGCCACAGTGCCTGGCCAAAATAATCACTTCTTAAATAAAATAAGCTTTGATTTAATTGTATTTTAAAAAACCTTTAAACTAATGTAAATAAATTTTTTAAAGATACTGAATTTGATAAAATTTTGAAGAAATCAGAAAGATCTAATAAATAATAATTGACAACAAATATATTATAAATATATATTGGCATACAGTATAATTTTATACAATTGATATACTCCATTCTTTATAAGAGCAATTTTTACTGGAAAAAAGAGGAAAAATAAATCTATGCTAAAAACTGTAACTTTTACAATTTTAAAACTCTCTGCATTTTTCTCTTGTTAAATTTCAGTTTTAAATTCAATCAACACCTCTTGGTTCAAAGGAGAAAAACTGACTCTTCTAAAACTTCTCAAGTGTTTTATGCAAAGAGCCAAGTAAATTTAATATGCAATATGCTGTATATTAATATTATAGAGAGTTCTTGTTAAAGGCCTATTTGCATAAAAAGAGAGATAAGAACAAAAAAATGAATTAAATTAAAATAACTTGGAAGAATAATTAGCATTTGACAGTGGTTCTTTGGGTTCCTGGGCCCACCCTTAGAGATGAAGGTGTAGTATGTGTGGGTACTGGTCATAAATTTATCTTTCTGACAACCTCCCAGATGCTGCTTGGGACACTTGCTCTAGCGTTCTACTTAAAGTTTCCTCTGTGGAACAACAACATCGACATCCCCTGGAAGATTCTTCGAAATGCAGAATCTCAGATCAGCTCATATTGTTTAAATCCGATTTTAACAATATGCCCAAGTGTTTGCAAATACGTTGTAGTTTGAGAAGCATACTACTGGACATAAATGTATAGACATTGTCCTTTTGAAGACTGCAAATATGATCTATAACAAAAAAACAGAGGTTTATCATATCCATATAAACTCTAATATTTTGTGTTCATTAACATAAAACAAGAGAGAAAAGCAAATTGGAATACTTTAATGTATATCAAACTGCATAAAATGCAAACATATACATACATCTATGGGAATTAGTAAAATCAATGAAGATAAGATTACTTATTACACAGTTGAACAATATGTGACTATTAAATTAGATCTATTGAGAATATATTTTGCTTCTATGCTATTTTTATTTCCAGTTTGAAAAAATAGAGTCTTGCCTTAAAGGCTATTGAGATCAATATTAAGTATTCTGGCAATAAAAATTGTATCTTAGGGAAGTAACCCTTTAGGTGCTCAAATTTTGCTAAAAATGACTCTATTTACTAAATTTGTCAGGAAAATTCAGGATAACATCTCACACGGTCATTCTATGTAAAGTATGAAGTTTTTTTTTCTTTTTTTGTGATTTGCCTCCTCTAATGGGGTCATTTCTAACTTGTCAATTCAGGTGCCTTATGTCTGCTGAGCATATTTTCTAATGTGTCACTAAAGTGGTAATTTATCTGTCTGTGTCCCTTATCATTGGGTATGAAATATTTAACAATTGACACTTTACACAGTCTGTATTAAATCATTTTGTCAGCAGAGTTTCATTTATTGGGCTCCACACAATCACAGTTCTTGTTTTCCATGGTTTGAAAAGAAGCAAATCTAAATTGTCATAAGAAGTATCACCATCTTCAATGGTGAAAGTGTTAAATAATCACCATGCTTGTCATCTATTTTTTTTTTTTTTTTCCTTTTAACAGAGTTTATTAGCAAGTAGAAGAGGAGGAAAAAGGAAGATTCATGGCAGAAAGACCTGCCACGGGCAAGTTTCTCAAAAAGAAATCCCTCTCTCTAGTTTCAATAACTCAAGAGACTGCAGTTGCAAAATATTCTGCATTTCTAAAAATAGCAATAGTTATTTATATCTTGCATTTCTAGAAATAGCAATCGATGTGGAAAATAAAAATTCCATCATTAGAAAAAAAAATTGCAGTTTATTCAGAACAGTCAAATTGCAATTTTATGACCTGAGCAAGACTTTACTTCTGAATTTATTTCTCATTCATAAAATGAACAGACAATAAGCATTAGCCTTCTTTCTATCTCTAACATTGCATAATTTTATAAAATTGACTAATGTTGTGAAACCTGTATTGTAAATTTTATGAAGGCATTTGAAACTAAATAAAAATACTGATCACCTCTTACTTTATTTACCTTGAAACAGTAAGTCCATTGATGAAGCTGAAAATATCATATGTTGAATGACATATGAATATCTGAGCAAGTCGAAATTTTAATATCCTTTTAATTTCACCACAAATGGTAACCACACATACAGTTTTTCCATAGTTTCTTGATAGGTTTGGTCATATTAATACAAATAACAATTACCTAGAATCTAGGAAAATGACTCATAAATCATGTGGAGAAAGGAGAGAGATAAAGAACACTTCAGGAAACAAAAAGAAAATTGAATAGGGGCTTATACCTTTCACCTAGACAGTTATGATCACATGCTAAAAGGAGTGGATAAAATGTAAGAACTGTAAATACTTTAAAAATATATATTCTGATTATGCAACACACTTCTAAATAACATACAGGTAAAAGAAAAAATCTTTAAAAATTTAAATTTTTTTTAAAACAACTTTTCTTTAAAAAGCAGTGTTTAGGAGGATATTGTAGTATTGATGATATATATTAGACAATAAGAAATATCTAAAATCAATAATCTAAGACCAGGCATGGTGGTTCAAACCTGTAATCCCAGTACTTTGGGAGACTGAGGTGAGAGGATTGCCTGAGCCCAGGAGTTCGAGACTATCCTGGGCAACTTGGTGAGACCTCTTTTTACAATGATCAAGAAAAATTAGCCAGACATGGTGGCACGTGACTGTGGTTCCAGTTAATTGGAAGGCTGAAGCGGAAGGATAGCCTGAGCCCAGCAGGTCAAGACTGTGGTGGTTGTGAGCATGCCACTGCACTTCAGCCTGGGCCACAGAGTGAGACTCTGACTCAAAATAATAATGATGATGATGATGATAAAATAATAATAATAATAATAAAAAAACATCAATAATCTAACCTCCCACCTTAGGAATCTAAAAGAAGATTGAATTCAATCTAAAGTAAGACGAAAATAAATAATAAAAATTAGAACAAAAGACAATAAAATTAAAAATAAGAAATCAATAAAACAAAAGCTGGTTTAAAAATTAAATTGGCAAGCTTCTAACCAGGATAACTAAGAAAGAAAAAGACACAAGTTACTTATATCAAAATGAAAGGCAGGACATTATCATAGATCACAAGGATATTACTAGAATAATCAAGAAATATCATGAACAACTGTATGCCCACATATTTGATGACATAGGAAAAATGGACCAATTCCTTGAGAAAACATAATCTTTCAATACTCATTAAACAAGAAAACCTGAATGAGCCTATATTTATTAAAAGTTTAATCAATAATTAATAAGCTATGAAAACCAGAAGCACTAGCCCAAAAGAGATTTATTGATGAATTCTACCAAGCATTTAGGGAAGAAGTTTTAACATTTCTCTGCAATTTTTTTCAAAGATAGAAATACAAGAATACTTCCTAACATACTCTCCTAATACCAAAACCATACAAAGACATTGCAAGAAAAGAAAACTACAGACCAAGACAGATCATGAATATGGATGCACATATTCTCAACAAAACATTAGCAAGTTAAATCCACCATAATGATATGAAATTTATCACAGCCATGTAAGTCTGGTTCAACATCTGAAAATCAATTTGTGTAATCCATCACATTAGTAAGATAAAAAAAAAAACCACATGATCATTTCAAGGTGTAAAAAAAGAACTGAACAGATTCTAATAATTATGATAAAAAATAAAATAACTCTCAGTAAACTAGAAATAGATAAGAATTTCCTCACCTTGATAAAAAAATATCTATATAAAACCTACAGCTAACATCAAACACAATAAGAAATGGGAAACTCTCCTACTAAGATCAGGTTGAAGGCAGGGATCATCCCGTTTATCACTGTGTTCAACTCTGTACTGCAATAAGACAAGAAAGGGGGGGTGCATACAGATTGTGAAGGAAAAAACAAAATTTTCTTTGTCAGCAAAATGCATAATTGCCTACTTAGAAAACCCCAAATAATCTACTACAACAACAAAAACTCCTGGAAATAATAAGCAATTATAGCAAACTTGCAGATTACAAGATTAATAAACAAAAGTTTATGGCTTTTCTATAAACCAGCAATTAACAAGCAGAAAAACACAATATAACTTACATTAGCAACCCCAAAAGAAATACTTAGGTATAAATTTAACAAAATACATACCAGATCTATATGAGGAAAAATATAAAACTCGTGGAAATAAATAAATAAACAAAATACATACCAGATTTATATGAGGAAAAATATAAAACTCTGTGGAAATAAATAAAAGAAGAACAAAGTAAATTAAGAGATCATCCACATTTTTAAATAAACAAACTAAATTGTGTCAAGATATTGACAATATTGTCAAGGTCTTTCAAACTTGATTTGTATATTCATTTCCATTCCAATCAAAATCCCAGCAAGTCATTTTGTGACTGGTTATGGTAAAATTAATTTTAAAGTTGATATAGAAAGGAAAAAAGTACATAATAGCCAACATAATATTGAAGAAGAACAAAATTGAAGAACTGACAGTACCCAACCCAAAGACTTACTGTAAAGCTACAGTAATCAGCACAGTATGGTGATGGTGAACAAATAAACAAATTGATCAATGGAACAGAATAGAAAGCACAGAAATGGACACACATAAATACAGTTTACTGATCTTTGACAAAAGAGCAAAGGTAAAGCAATAAGTAAAAGATAGGTTTTCATCAAATGATGTTGCAACAAACGAACATTCACAAGCAAAATAAAAATAAAAAGAATCTAAATACAGACATCACCACCTTCAGAAAAGTTAAATCAGTTGGATCAGATACCCAAATGTGAAACACAAATCTATAAAGGTTTAGAAGATAACATGAGAAAATCTAGATGACCTTAGATTTAGTAATGACTTTTTGGAGACAACACAAAAATTAAGATCCAAGAAAGAAAGAATTGAGAGAAATAATTTACCTTTAGGGGAAAATTTTAAAAATTTTTTCTCTGTAAAAGACTCTTTCAAGAGAATAAAAGACCAGCCATGAACTAAAAAGCAAAAAGACATATGGAACCATTATTCAAAATATACAAAAACTCTTACAACTCAACAGAAGCCTAGGATGCTCAAACCTTTTATGTAATTTGACATAGCACTTACATGCACCTGTGCAATTCTCTCATATGCTTTATATCATCTGTAGATTACTTTTAATACTTTATATAAGGTACGTGCTATATAAAAAGTTGTTACACTGTATTTTAAAATTTGAGTTATCATTTTGTGGTTCTTTTTGGCTTTAAAAAATTTTTTTCTGCAATGATTATTTGAATCCACCGATGTTGAATCTACACATATGGAGGATTGACTGTATATAAAATTTATGATCTATTTGCAAAAAAAATATAAAATCGGATGCCTGTGGTGTTTTGGGAATCTTTCTTTGTGTCATGTTGTACTTTTTACGTTCTTCATATACCACCCCCCTGGGGGAAAAACACCTTAAAATGTACCCAAATTATATTATTTGTTGTTCTGGTAATATGTAGAGTATGAATTATATTGTGCGATGAATCAGAGATCATTTTAGACTGGTCAGCTATAATTTGACAGAAAATTCTAATTATTAATTTCTGAAACAACAAAAATCACCTTTGTATTTGTTTGCTAGTTAGATAGATACACGTCTAGCAAAAATAAAAATTAAGGCTTACTTCTTATTAAATTTTGGGTTAAATTTTTACTTTTCACTAAAAATAATGTATATTTGTCATAGAAATGTAAAAAATGAAGAATGAAAAAGAAAATAAAAATTGTCTATAATGTTATTGATAATCCATAAACAATTATTTTCATGATTATTTTAGTTTTACATATTTTTAATCAAACAAGTAAGGTGCATATAAATGTTCCATAAAATATATTCCAAATAAGAAAAAATATTTAAAAAGAAATTCAAACATGATTACAGATAGTATTGAAATTCCTAACTTAAAAAAAAAACTTCCTGAAAAACACTTTTATCTGTTTAGTTTTTCATTCATTTTTTTCTAATATTTTCTGTTAATTCATTCATACTGTATATAAATAAAAATATGACTCATTATAGAAATATCTTTGATTGTGATTTAATAAAATGCATTAATGTTTCCTTTTGTAATTTAGTGTGACTTCTTCAAGAATTTTTTTTTCCTATTCCAATGTCAAAACTATGAAGACTTTAGGCATACACTTAACCAAAATGTACATTGAGTACTGTAATAAATTCCACAAACTTGGTGGCTCCCACTTTTTCTTTCCTAGTTCATAGTTATTCATGGTTATGTCTTTAACATTTCTGGAGCTTATATTTCAGCAAAAAGGGAGTTGGCATTTAATTTTATTCATATACTATTCTGGTTTATTTATTTGAAATTCATAATTTTCAGTTGATCTGCTAATATTTCCAACAATTAACAATTATCATATATATATCATTCTTTTTATATTGTCAATTATGTTCCATTGATTTAGTCCAATCAATATTCACTAGTAGCACATCATTTTAATTATAATGAATTTGCAATGCTATCTAGATATCTATACAGAAACATTTCTTGAACTGTGAATATGTTTTTATGAATAGTCTTAGATATTTATGACTTTTTACTTTTTTAAAATACATTTTAGAATCAGTTTGCACAATTCCAAAAATAAAATTTAACTTGGATTTTTGTTTGAATTACAAAAGTGGTATAGATTAATTTAAATAAAATTGACATCTTTATAATACATAGTTATTTCATCCACTACATGGTATATTTCTGTTTACTTGAATATTAGCACTTTTTAAAGCTGTCTGATTAGCTTGAGTAACAGTCCCAATATGTCCATAGTCTAATCCCTGGAACATGTGAATTTCACTTTATATTGATGGGAAAATTATCCTGTATTATTCCAAAGGGCCCTATAAGAAAAGATAATAATAAGGAGAATTGACACAGAAGAGGAGAAGATAATGTGACCACAAACACAGAAATTAGAAGGGTGCAACACAATCATCACTCAAACAGTCAGGAAACATTTTTTCCCCCCTCCCCGGTGGTGGTTGTCGTAAGCTTTGTCCAGATGAGATGGTTGAGAAATTGAGGTTATGCTTCTGGAATCTCTGTTCTGTTCCTTTGATCTAGATACCTGGCTGACCACATGTAGAAGAATGAAACAGGACCTCTACCTATCACCATACACAAAAATCAACTCCAAATGGACCAAAGACCTAAATGTTAAACCTTAAAAGTTAAGAATCTTAGAAAACACAGGAGACATCTTTATGGAAATCAGAAATGACAACCAATTCCTGATCAAAACATCAAAAGCCCATGCCATAAGACTGGCAAAGGGGAGCTCATCAAACTGAAAAGCTTCAGCAAAAGAAACTATCAAGAAAGAGGGGAGACAGCCCACAGAATGGGAAAAAAATATTTGCCATCTGCATATCTGACCAAGTCCTAACATCCAGGATCTACAAGGAACTCAAATGCACTGAAAGAAAAACACAAACAGCCCCATTAAAAAGTGGACAAGAGCATGAATAGACATTTCTCAAAAGAAGACATATGAACAGCTAACAAACATATGAAAAAGTGCTTAGTCTCACTAATCATTAGAGAAATGCAAATCAAAACTGCATTGAGATACTACCTAACTCCAGGACGAATGGCCATTATTATTATTAATAATAATAATAATAATAAAATGCAGGTGAGGATGCAGAGAAAAGGGAATGCTTCTACGCTATTGGTGGAAATGTAAACTAGTTCAACCTCTATGGAAAACTGAGGCAATTCCAGTAAGAACTAGAAATAGACCTTACCTACTAACCAGCAATCCTTCTTCTGGTAATATATCTGGGCACATAAAATCATTTTCCAAAAATGATACCTGCACATGCATGTTTATTGCAGCACTATTCACAATAGTAAAAACATGGAACCAAATGTACTACCCATTGAAACTGGACTAGATTTTTTTTTTAAGGGGGTATTTATACATGATGGAATAATAGTCACAAAGAAGAACAAAATTATAGACTTCACAACAACTTGGGTGAATGTAGAGTCTCTCATACTCAGTGACCTATCACAGAAACAAAGAACTGAGTGTCACATGTTCTCACTCATAAGTGGAGCCTGAACATATACCCTAATACAATAAGAAAGTGATTGGCAGTAGTGAGGCACTGCCAGGAGAGGGAGGCACATAACATCAATAAGGGTACCTGATATCAAACCAGGCAAAGTGGGGACCAAAGGGAGGTCCAAACTTTACCTGTACGATGACCACTTGTATACCTAATTCTGAATTGTACCCACATCTTTAAAATTAAAAAAATATATATTATCTTCCAAACCTGGAAAGGAAGCATAGTCTTGCTGACATCTTCCTATAAAATCAGTCAAACCAGTTTTGGACTTCTGGCATCCCAAAATGTAAGAGAATAAACATGTGCTCTTTAGAGACACCAAATTTGTGGTAATTTGTTACACTAGCCAATATGTATTTCAGTTAGGATTATGCTTAAATTCTACATAGTTTTTGTTGCAGTTACAGATTATATATTTTTATTATATTTTACTTGACTGCTGTAGTGATATAAAGTTTTTGATTCTTATATTTTGATCTAGTTGCCATTAAAATATTAATGTCTAAGAGATCTCAAAGGCCTTATTTTTTTATTATTTTAAAGATGCAGGGTACAAGTCAGGGCTAGGTATGCAAGTGGTCACTGTACAGGTAAAGTTTGGACGTTCCTTTGGTCCCCACTTTACCTGGTTTGAGATCAGGTACCCTTATTGGTATTGTGTGCCTCCCTCCTCCCCTGACAGCTTCCCACTATTGATAATTCTTTTCTAATAGTATTATAAAAATGTACAGGACCCGCTGATGAGTGATAGCATGTAGTGCTCAGTTCTTTGTTTCTTTGATAGTTCACTGAGTATTGTAGACTCTAAATCCATTCAAGTTACTGCAGAGTCCATAATCACAAAAGAAGATATACAGTTAGCCAACAGACACATGAAAAAGCGGTCAGCCTCACTAATCATCAGACAAATGCAAATCAAAACTACATTTAGATAACACCTAACTCCAGTAAGAATGGCCATTATTAATAAAAAAAAAAAAACAGATGCTTAAGAAGATGCTGAGAAAAGGGAATGGTTCTACACTGTTGATAAGAGTGTAAATTACTAAAACCTCTGTGGAAAACAGGGTGGAGATTTCCAAAAGATCTAAAAATCAACCTTCCATAAGACCCAGCAATTCCCCTTCTAGAAATATACCAGAGGAATTCAAATTATCCTATGAAAAAGATACCTGCACATGCATGTTTATTGCAGCATTATTCAAAATAGCAAAACCACGGAAACAACCCTGCTACCCATCAAAAGTAGAATGGATAAAAAAAAAAATGAGGTACAGATTGAAAGATGGTGGCATGCAGTGAGACTCAACACCCTTTAAGGTCAAGAGTTTTTTTTTTTTTTTTTTTTGAGTTGGAGTCTGACTGTCACCCAGACTGGAGTGCAGTGGCCACTCCCGGCCACTGCAGCCTCGATCTCAGGTTTCCAAGTAGCTGGAATTACAGGCGTGCGCTACCACGCCCGACTGATTTTTTGATTTATTGTAGAGATGAGGTCTCCCTGCCCAGGTGGGTCTCGAACCCGTGGGCTCAGTCAAGGCCAAGAGATTTTAATGGGACGAGCACGGTGGCTATAGAACCTGAGAATCAGGCTGCAGCATGGAGGCAGGGGTGTGGCAGGTTTTATAGAAATTTAAAGCGACCTGTCGGTTACCTATTGGGATTGGAGGGGGCTTTCACGGGCATGGGAACGGTGGGCTTTGTTGTGGAAGAAGAACCTGGAAAGCCTTGTCCGAGCCTCTATGTTAGTTTGTCCGGGCACCTTCTTAGGCGGGAGCGCCATTTTAGGTGGGGGCCACGCCTAGGCTTAGCCTTTGGAGAGGGCGGGTTCCTCGTGGCTGGCTGGGGCCTTTCATTCCCACCTCTTTGGTTAAGGGATAAAGGGGTGGAGTTGATCTGTCTGGCTACTTCCTGCTGGCGAGGGGCGTGGTTGGGTGAGGTGGGTGAAAGGACCAGCCACATGAGGCCCCATAAGAAGGTGCCATAAGAAGGCGCCGAAAGAAAAAATTTTGCTGGGGTGGAAGTCTTGGAAAGATGTCCTGGAGGTAGAAGAATGCAAGTTGTCGAGTGGACACGGGAAGGG
>JAPVLO010004383.1:0-15679 GCA_027257055.1 Cephalopachus bancanus | reverse complement strand
GGTCTCGAACCCAGGGCTCAGGCAGTTCACTCACCTCGGCCTCCCAAAGCACAGGATTACAGGCTGAGAGCCACCGAGCCCAGCCCAGATTAAGTGATTTCTGCTTCCACGAATGAATTTGCTAATCCTCACCCCATTGAAGACTGATTTTTTTCCTAAGATGATATCCTTATGATCACGCCTTGTGACATTTCCAGTGTTATAAGTACTCGGCATTTTCAAACTGCTAAGTGAGTAATTTCTAGCTACCGATGCATTGAATGATGATGATTTCCCAAAAGGGCAGCATTCATCAAATTTATTTTATAATTCTATTCTCACCGTTAACTATGTCAATGCTGGTGTGCTGGTGTTTGATGAATACCATTCACAAGCTGGAGATTCACTAGCCACAGTAAAAACAACATTTCCCCAGCCCTTCTAAAGTGAGCCTGAGGGACTTGTATGCAGTACGTTGTGATAAAACCCAGAATTGCTCTCAAGGAAGGTCATAGCTTTATTGAAAGAGTCTTGGCCTTTCTAGCTGTGGTAGGCAGTAGGAACTGTTTCTGAGAGATTCTGTTCTAACAGCTAAGCAGTTCTGAGCCCAGTGTATCAGCAGAGCCACTGTTGACATAGGTGGAGATGAAGGTTCTAGATCTGATATCTTGATAGGCCATTAATATAATAGGTGGAATTTGGCAAAAAAGGAAAAAAAAAAAGCAGATGGGCTGTTCCAGGCTACAAAGTACTATGAGGAAACACACTTTTTCCTATATTGTGTCTACTAAACATTGACAACTGGCAACTGGTTAGGGAAAATTTTACTATTTGAGCAAAAATACAGATTATTCAACCACGCACTTAGGTTATAAAGGTTCAGTGACCCACTTTCCACTTACCACAAAGTAAGTTGCTCTGAAGGCGTGTTTATGTTGGTCTACATTTCTCTTTCTCATTATTTTTAAATTTTTAGTACTAGACATTCTGTGAACTACAGTCTACCAATGTTTGTACTTATTTTGGTATTGGGTGTATTAAACAAATACCTATTTTGTTTTCACAAATATTGAGCAGCCTAAAAATGTTGTTATTCATGTGGCCAAATAGATGCCCTCAATCTGCTAAAAAAAATTGTAGACCCAGTTGTTTTTGTTTTGTTCTGTTGTTTTTTACTTCATAGACAAAGCACTTAGCAGATAAGGTAACCTAGGGAAGCCAATGCCTTCTACACCTTAATTTTTCTTTTTAAAAATTTTTTTTTTTATTTTATTTTATTTTTTGAGTTGGAGTTTCATTCCGTCGCCCAGACTGGAGTGCAGTGGCCGCTCCCGGCCACCGCAGCCTCGCCTGCTGGGCTCCGGCGATCCTTCCGCCTCAGCCTTCCGAGTAGCCGGAATTACAGGCACACGCTACCACGCCCGGCTGATTTTTTGATTTATTGTAGAGATGAGGTCTCGCTGCCCAGGCGGGTCTCAAACCCGCGGCAATCCACTCACCTCAGCCTCCCAAAGGCGCAGGATTACAGGCTGAGCCACCGAGCCTTGCTAAATTTTTTATTTTAAAGATGTGGAGTATAATTCAGGGTTAGGTATACAAATGTTCATTATGCGGATACACTTTGCACCTTGATTTTTGTACTGTTAAAAAGTTGGATAATAGCCAGGTGCAGTGGCTCACACCTGTAATCCCAGCACTTTGGGACAGAGGCAAGAGGATTGCCTGAGCCCACAGGTTCAAGACCAGTCTGGGCAACTTGGTGAGACCGTCTCTAAATAAATCATGAAAAATTAGCCAGGCGTGGTGGTGCACACTTGTAGTTCAAGCTACTTGGAATACTGAGGCAGAAGGATCGCCTGATCCTGCATGTCGAGGCTGCAGTGGCTGTGAGAATACCACTGCATTCCAGCCTGGGTGACAGAGTGAGACTCTGACCCCCCACCCAAAAAAGAAAAGTTGAATAATAACATTGATTCACTTTGGGGACAGTGAAGGGTTTAGACATTCTTTTTTTAGTTTTAAAGATGTGGGGTACAGTTCAGGGTTAGGTATACAAATGTTCATTATGCAGGTACTATTGTTAGACATTCTTAATTTAGAAATCCTATATGGAATTAGCGGGGTATGGTAATGTATGCCTGTAGTCCCAGCTACTCTGCAGGCCGAGGTGGGAAGATTACCTGAGCCCAGGAGATTGAGGTTGCAGTAAGCAGCTTGGGTGACAGAATGAGACCCTGACTCAAAAAAAAAAAAAAAAAAAAAAAAAAAACTACAAGGAGGCAAATTGTAAACTCAGTTTTTCCCAGATCCAGAGTAACTCTTGATAAGCATTGGATGGTACAGCAACACTTAGCACACGCAATGGAAACACAAAAGTGCAAATACTTTTGCTCGTTGTCTTCTAGGGGTCTCAAACCCCCAAGAGAGACAGGGTTGGATTTCCAGAGCAGTCAGGTAGAAAGTTCTACCTAATATCTGCCTAAATTCTCTTTGATTAACTTGGAAGTCTTGGTTTACAGGCTACATCTAAGACAAAACTAAAAGTAAAGAAAATTCTAGATTTTTCTATTTCTCCGTCAAGAAGCACAGTTGAGTTTTGTCAGTTGTTTTATTTTATATTTCTCCTATTTAATAAGCTTTTTTTAAAAGTGACTTTACTCAACTACTTGCCATTTCTTCTCATTGCTTTCTCAGTTGTTTCTAAGTAATTCAGAAGGTGGCCACATTTTACAATATTTTAGAAAAAATTGGGCAATGATCCTTTTGAATTGTTTCCTGTTGATATTTTATTCACATTGACAGAGCACTAGAGGAAAGATTAGTTTCTGTGAGATCCCTTGCTTGCCTGTGTTACACTTGAACTTGCTTTGTTTTAAGGTTTTGCCTTCAGCTTAGTTCTGTGCTAGCATGGGATTCTCCCTTTACAGAATCTTTCCTCCATTGAGGAGACCAATCTCCAAGCTACTCAGGGTGAAGTTAATCGAGCAGCCGACAGATCTGTCATCACTGCCTCCTGATTCATGTGCCTCTCCCAAGAACCTGTTTCTACTTAACTGAGAAGACTTGATCATATCCACAATTTAAAAATATTTTAACCAAAAGATTTTCCCTCATCTCTAGTCCTCTTGGCATCTCTCTCTCTCTCTCTCTCTCTCTCTCTCTCTCTCTCTCTCTCTCTCTCTCTCTCTTTCGGACTCTGGAGCACAATTGCAATTTGCAGTCTTCAACTAAATTCCACAAGTCTATACTATTTGCTGAATTACTCATTTTTAGTTTCCTTTCAATCCTCTCCAAGTTCTTGGAATCCTGATGGGATTCAGATTTAAATGTTGCACTGTAATAAAGCCCAGAAAAATGTAATAAAAATTAAATTTCACTACATTGCATAGAACCTTACCATTTCAGACAGTAAACATGTTATAAAGCTTTGCAGAAGGATAGAAAATTGCTGTCATAACAAACCACAGAGAATCATTTTACAGCTCATGTATTTCAGCAGTAAATATATATCAAATTACTTACTGAAGATCAAGTGAAGAATGACTGTAGTTTCCTATCCCATGACATGGACTCTAGTTCATTAAGAAAGTATTGTTCAATTTCAGGATACTTCTATTCCTGGTGAGACTAAGTCTGATACAATGTCACCTCTTGGTCATAAACTCAACTTTGATATCCATCTTGCTCCTTGAAGAACTTTTTCCAAACCTTGACTAAGTTCCCTTCTCTCCCTAAAAGACATCCACCCCAATTGCATTTAACTGTATTCTACTTGAAAGTATTTATATATTTCAATTCTATATGCAATTGGCTCCTCCTATAATTATGGAGATGTGTTTAATATAATTATTTTATGACATCTTTGGTCTTTGTCATCAAGTATCTTCTCATTGAAGAATCAGACTCATATCTTTGCTATAATGCAGTGATGTGATATACAGAGATTACAAAAAAGATGTATGTTTGTGAATTAATTGACATGTAAGGATATATTTATATCTCATTTTCTTACTGTGTTCCTGTACATAATCCCTGATATGTTCTTATACTTTGGTAACTTTACCAACTTCTGACTTTATGTAGATATTTGATTTCTTATGAACAAAATTTGTGAGGACATTCTACCTTGACGAAATAACTATCAGAAAAGATACAAGAATGTTTTAATCCATGAAGCAAGTTACCGGATATCCTAACTTTCACATCTACTGAATCAGGTTTTGAGAATGAGCAGATTGCCTTGAATGATTTGTTTAATAATTTGTTATTCTATTGTCATCTGCTAGAAACAATTGAAATCCCCCCTCAACTTCCTCTAACGTCTCCCAACCAACTTCCTTATTGTTGAGTTTATGATGGGGTTAAGCCACAACTTAAAAACCAACTGTTTAATATTTGAAGGACACTTGCCTAGCAGTTCTTTTGACCAAATATGGGACCAAGATTTCAGTCAAGCATCAGCAATATTTTCCTGCATTCTGTGATTTTGGTTTTACAATTTATATATTATTGCTAAATGTATTTCTATAATGAATGCATTCTTTTTTATTCTCAAACTCATTTACTTTGAATTTTAACAATTCTAATGGAGCTTTTGATGTCTTGAAGTCACATTCTGAGATTATAATTATGGCACATATTTGGCATTATTCAAACCATGAATCTGAGTTGAATTTATTTCTTTTTTGTCCTGCTTTTCTAATGTTACACTGCTTCTAATTACATCATAAGGTCATCAAAGTTAAGTCTTTCACACTTTTAATTTGTAGATAAGCATTGATATTCTAGGATTTTCAAAATTCTCTGAGGTTAATTTAATATATATTTTCTTGAATTGATACCTCAAGATTTCTTCAGGCTGGGTGAAAACTTAGGCAAGGACCCGAATGTGTTCTTAAAATGACTTAAGATAAAACTGCATAGATATTTTCTGATAAAGGTGTCAATTTTCCCTAAGATAATACTGATACCCATAAAAGAGGGGGGATTCTTTAATGTACAGATATGTTAAAAAATATATTTGACAAGATTCTTGGAGCTAAAAGTGAGAGATTATTTTCCAGTTAGCTTAAATATGAGGTTTATAAGACGCATACTGGGTTTTCTCATCTCATCAAAAGAAAGATTTCTAGAACAAGGAACACCAGGGACAAGAATATTTTCAGCATGCTTTCTCTATCCCCCTCTTTTTGCTGCTCTCTTCATGACAAATTCTTTTTCCCTTACAATAGCCTGGCTTCCTCCATGTGTCGGGAAATGTGGCTGTGGATAGTTTCCAAGTTTAACATCTTTGGTTCCCTCCAATGGCTTTCTCACTCAGTTACAGTTTGGGCACACCTGACTGGCCTGGATTGGATCTGATGTCCCTTGGAGTAATCAATCAAGCTATCAACAGTTGCTCAGGATGGTGGGGTTGTATAAACAATAGTAACAACAACTATACTAATAAAATATCTGCCCTATCAATTAGGAACTTTTATGGCACAATTACTAGGAAACACTTTAACTTGCTTTAAATACAAAAGAAAAATATACTGCTTTTAGCTTTTAGAAGGTGTCAAAGTTGGCTATGCCTCAAAGCTCTTAATCCAGCATCTTAATGATGTAATCAAACAGTCTGCTGATTCTGTTCTTACTTTGTGCTACTGAAGGATAAGCCTTACCCTACGGTTGGCTCTTCTCATTGCTACAGGGAAGCTGCCTTCTAAGTGGAAGGCATGTGGGCCTTACCCACATCTAGAAAGAGAGATGACTCTATCCAGTGTTAGACTAGAGTTGGCTTGCACCATCTTGCAAGAGTCAATTTTGCTTATCTATTCCCTGTTCTGCATCTGATAACTTCATGTTAGTAGCTTGAAATTGACTATGGTGGGAGTATTTACAGCATGGAAATTGGCAAATGCTACAAATCAGGGATTATTTTTTGGTTGTTATATCTACCTGCATACTGCTACCTCTATTTCAAGTTTCAAGTAAGGGAATTGAAATTCATCATTATTGAATTCACTTGTGTCACGTGTTCATCCTTGAACCAAAGTCCATGGCCAGGGGTCTTGAAATTACAAAGCAAATGTGTATCATAAGTTCTCCAGAACACTCTTACAAGAAGAGTGTTCTAACAGCAAACATGCAGTCAGATTTTAGAGTCCATTATACCATAGTATGTTCTCATATAAAATATTGTAATATAGTTTTAGTCATTTCTAGTGGAGGATTTGTTAAGTTGGCAGACTTTGTGTGTTAAGGTGAGGCGAGTTTTTGGAAAAAAGTTCGAGTTAGCGTCCACATGAAATGAAAAAATTTTGCTGTTGTTATTTGTAAATGAGAAGAGAAAGAATAATCATTAAACATAAGAGCAATGCAAATTAAATATCACATTGAGGTTTAATTTCATACACACTGGGATGGTTAAAATTGAAAAGGTTTACAATATCAAATGTTGGCAAGCCGCAGAGCAGCTGAAAGTCTCATGTATTCCTGGTGAGGATGTATGTTGATATAACCACTTTGAAGAATCAACTGGAAGTTTCTTATAGAATTACATACCTAATTTTTGAGCCAGTAATTCCACCTCCTAGTTGTATTCTCAAAAGAATTTAAAACATATGCCCACATGAAAACTTGTCCATGACTGTTCATAGCAGCATTACCCATAATAGTCAAAAGGTGGAAGCAAAACAAATGTCCATTGGATGGATAAACAGATGTCATATAGCACGCACTGGAATGTTATTCAGCCATGAAGAGGACTGAAGTACTGGCATGTGCTACAACATGGACAAACCATAGAAGCATTATACTAAGTAAAAGAAGCCAGTCACAAAAGGTCATACATTGCATGATGCTGTTTATGTGACTGGGAGCGCTTGTCAGTGGGTACAAGGTTTCTCCACAGGGATGAAGATATAGAATTGGGAAGAATGTCAAATACCTAAAATACAGTGGGAGTGTGAGTTGGTAACACCTATCCAAGGGGCCATTTGGTAAACCTGAAAAGGAATCTTAATTTAGCGCTAGTAACTCAACTTCTAACAACTTATTCTCATGAAATAATGAAAAATTTATTCAAGTATTTATGTACAAGAATGTTTATTTTGACCATATTTTTAGTCCCAAAAATGTGGCATAGATAGAATTATCAGGCAATAGGGGATTGAACATAGGATGGCATATAAACATATGTTGGAATTTGATATAGGCATTAATATAATGTTTTAGAAAATATCTAATTTCATAAAAATGCATGATGTATGGCATTTTACATGAATAAAAATTAGGTACAAAACAGTGTGCTCAGTGTGCTCTTAATCAAGTTTTAACAGTATATAGTCACCTAATAATATGATTGGATATGTTGTAACAGTAAAAGTTGTCTTAAATTTCTTATTTTGTTTCACATTTTTCTTTGAAGAAGAGGCTGAAGTATATATTTGTTTTATCATTAGAAAACAAAACAATAATATGTAACTTTGCAATTACTAAATTCTGAAAGTAATATTATTTGTGTGGATTTTTCAAATGTTTGTTTGAGAAACATTAAGGAATTTCTAATGATCTCTCCATAGTAGGAGTCCTTTATCCATACAAGGGCTTGGAGCAAGGTCTCTCAATAGCAAAGCAACTGACATTTTGGGACAGGTGTTTTTCTCTTTTTTCTTTGTTTTTTTTTTTTTTTTTTTTTTTGAGTTGGCGTTTCACTCTGTCACCAGGCTAGAGGCTGGAGTGCAGTGGCACGCTCATGGCCACTGCAGCCTCTACCTGCTGGGCCCAGGTGATCCTTCCGCCTCAGCCTTCCAAGTAGGTAGAACCACAGGCATGTGCCACCACTCCCTTCTAATTTTTTTTTTTTGAGTTGGAGTCTCACTCTGTCACCCAGACTGGAGTGCAGTGGCCGTTCCCAGCCACCACAGCCTCGACCTGCTGGGCTCCGGCGATCCTTCTGCCTCAGCCTGCCAAGTAGCTGGAATTATAGGCATGCGCTACCACTCCTGGCTGATTTTTTGATTTATTGTAGAGATGAGGTCTTGCTGCCCAGGCGGGTCTCGAACCCGCGGGCTCAGGCAATCCACTCACCTCAGCCTCAGATGAGGACCTGCCAAGTTGCCCAGGCTGGTCTCGAACCCCGGGGCTCAGGCAATCCTCTTGCCTCTGCCTCCCAAAGTGCTGAGATTACAAGCTTGAGCCACCACACCTGGCCTTAGGTGGTTTTTTGTGACAGGAGGCTTGGGGAT
Source organism: Cephalopachus bancanus (assembly GCA_027257055.1). Taxonomy (NCBI): domain Eukaryota; kingdom Metazoa; phylum Chordata; class Mammalia; order Primates; family Tarsiidae; genus Cephalopachus; species Cephalopachus bancanus. The sequence continues at coordinate 7,469 of JAPVLO010004383.1, read as the reverse complement.
GTAGAGGTTGTCCTGTGTATTGCAGCATATTTGGTAGCATCCCAGGACCCTACCCCACTCTCCAATGTGACAGCAGCAAATGTCTTCAGATATTGTCAAACATCCCCTAGAAGGCAAATGCTCTCCAGTTCATGGTCACTGAATTAAAGGAGTCAGTTTATAAAGGAAGAAAATTACAAATTGTTCAAAGTGGAATGTATCTATTGTGAAGCTCTACTTGCTTTCTCATCCCTGTCCTTGTTTTGTAATTAGGGAAGACATCTTTTCTTCAGGAAATAAAGGTAGCAGTCTCTTGATTCTTATTTAATTTTTATAGTAATTGCTGGCTGTTTATGTGAAATGTTCAGAATAGACAAATCCATAGAGACAGAAAGTGGACAGACTACTGGTTGCCTAGGACTGGAAGAGCTGTAAATAGGGAGGACGAGTAACTGTTGGGAGTAACAGTTGGTGGGTACAAGGTTTCTCTACATGGTGATGAAAACGTAGAATTTGGAGGAACGTCAAATGTCTAAAATGCTGTAGGAGCCAGGCGCAGTGGCTCACACCTGTAATTTCAGTATTTTTGGAGGCTGGAACAAGAGGGTTGCTTGCACCCACAAGTTTGAGACCAGCCTGGGAAATATAGCAAGACCTCCTCTCTACAAAAAAAATTTTAAAATTGCTGGACTCGGTGGCTCAGCCTGTAATCCATGCGCCTTTGGGAGGCTGAGGTGAGTAGATTGCCTGATCCCGCGGGTTCGAGACCCGCCTGGGCAGCGAGACCTCATCTCTACAATAAATCAAAAAATCAGCGGGCGTGGTAGTGCATGCCTGTAATTCCGGCTACTTGGAAGGCTGAGGCGAAAGGATCGTAGGAGCCCGGCAGGTCGAGGCTGCGGTGACCGGGAGCGGCCACTGCACTCCAGTCTGGGCAACAGAGTGAGACTCCAACTCAAAAAATAAATAAATAAAATAAAAAAATTAGCCAGGTGTGGTGGTGCATGCCTGTAATCCCAGCTACTTGGGAGGCTAAGGCGGAAGGATCACCTGAGCTCAGGAGGTCGAGTTTGCTATGAACTGTGAGCATGCCTCTGCACTCCTGGGTGACAGAGTGAGACTCTGACTCCCAAAATAAATAAACAAACAAATAAATAAAATGCTGTGGGGTGCAAATTGCAACACTTAACCTAGGGGCCATAACATTTTTGTTTTCATGCTAACAGCGTTGATGGCTAATGGTGTTTCTAATCACAATGCTGTTGTTCCATGCTTTGTACAGCACGCTCAGCCGTGACGGGAAGCTGTGACAGCGATGGGGTACACATCTTCAGGGGCTCCAGCGTGGCGGCCACCCCTTTCGCTACCGTGTGTGGTGATGAGATGCTGGCTTCTATTGCCACCACCGGGCCAGTGCTACTGAACTTCTACTCTAATGCACAAATCACAGACTTTGGATTCAAATTTTCCTACAGGATAACCTGTGAGTAGCCATAAGGATAAAGTTTTGAATTTCCTTTTTTACTTGAGTAATTTACAAAGGGAGTGGTCATTGTGGTTGCATATATCACCAACTCGAACATTCAGAAAGCTTGAGGAAAAAAATAGTCAATTAAGGGCATCGTATAAAAATACTTAGATTTTTTTTCTTAAAAAGAAAAAAAGAGTTTTTTTTCCCATGTACTCTTTGAAAATCAAATGGAGAAGCAAAATTTGTTTTGCAATTTAAGTCAGAATGAACACTCCTGCTACCTTTAGTTGTTCAGACATTACGTAAAGGTGTCTTTTGGCCTGAATTATTCAGATGCATGTTTTATTTCGCAAGTCATTATGTTCCTGTGAAAATTAATGTTTTCTAAATTTAAAAGGAATATAATAGATACATCTGATAAAAAAAAAATTAAACATTATGCAAAATGAGAGATTGATATAGTCATCTGTGGCACCATTTTCAACTTATTTGTATCAAAGGCCAAGTGAAAAGACAAGTCACAGACTGGGCAAAGGGCTTTGATGCTATCCAGGAAATTGTCAGATTGTATTTCCTGTCTTGAATAGTCTTTCCTCTCCTGCTTGGTTAGTTTCCTGCCAGTGTTCACCCCACAGCATCCCAGCTTCAGTCAAATTGGCACCACAAATATTGCAGAATCTTTCTGGGCTGTCTTTGTTTTGTCTTTGCTTGACCAAACCCATTGCTAAAGGTAAAAAGTTGAACAATATCACTGTTCCCATCCACAGGAAAGATGAAAAACGCTTATTATGAAAAAGGCCTTCATAATTTGTTCACATTAGATGCTATCTGAATCCTGACTTCTGCCATTTGTAGAGTTTGATTATGTGTGGCTTTGTAGCTCTGTTGGCCCAAACAGAAGAGAGCTGCGCCATTAACATTTCCTCCCTCATTGCCTTATTGAATAAGGAGAAGGATTGATTTGCTGTATTCTTTTGGCACAACTGCTGCTTTGGAGCGTTAAACCCCTGCATTATAGTTTTCTTCTCTTTAATTGCTCATTTTCCTAAAACCCAGTACTCAAAGTTCAATGTACCTCATATGAAAATCTCTCTTAAAGAGTGTTACTGGGGCCGGGCATGGTAGCTCACACCTTAATTTTAGCACTTTGGAAGACTGAGATGGGAAGATTGCTTGAAGCCAGAAGTTTGAGATCAGCCTGGGCAACATAGTGAGACTCTCCATCTCTACCAAAAATACTTAAAAATTAGCCAGGTATGGTGGTGCAAGCCTGTAGTCCTAACTACTCGGGAGGCTGAGGAGGCAATATCACCTGAGCTCAGGACTCCGAGGCTGCAGTGAGCTATGATTGCACTACTGTGCTCCAGCCGGGGCAACACAGTGAGACCCTGTCTCAAGAAAAAAAAAAACACAAAATAAAACCATGTCGTTTTTTTTCTTTTTTAAGTTTTAAGCAGTTTATTTAGAAAGTAAATAAGAGAGAGAGCAGGAGAGAGAGAAGAAATTCCCTCCCCAAGGTAGGGCAGAGAGCCAAAGCTAAAAAAACATGGCGGCTATAAAACCATGTAGTTTTATTGGCTAAACTTTCACAGGGCCTCAATTTTTGGGGGGGAGAGAGGAATGTATTGTTGCTATTAAGACTTCAAATCCTGACAATGTATAAAGATGGAAGTTATTTAGGCCTTGATAAACTTTAAGATCACATAATTGTGTATAAAATAAAAGGAGAAATTTTTCTGCCCATGTCTGACACTTAATTTACTTACAGATGGACCCGGATCTGAGCACATGAGACATACAGAGCAGAGCCGTCCCTGCAAAGTGGGTTCAGCTGAGGCAAAAACAACACATAAACAAAGAACCTCACATGGCAGCCACAGTTTGCTTCTCATTTGAGAAAAATGAAGTGGAACATGTCTATTGATAGGGTATAAACCACAGAAATACCATTGCTGGGTGCAGTGGCACATGCTTGTAATCCCAGGTCTTTGGGGTTCTGAGCTGGGAGGATCACTTGAGGCCAAGACGTGGCCAACATAGTGAGACCTCATCTTTACAAAAAAAAAAAAATAGCAGGGGGGGGGAGCACCTATACTCCCAGCTACTAGAGAGGCTGAGGCTGGGGGGGAAGGATCAGCTTAGCCCAGGAGGTCGAGGCTGCAGTGAGCCATGGTTGTCCCACTGCACTCTAACCTGGCGGACAGAGTGAGATTCTGACTCAAAAACCAAAAACCATAGAAATACCATCAAAATATGCTAACCCCATTATAGTTTTACAGTCATAAAATAAATAATAATACATCTTTCTCACTATGGTGAGACTGGGGCATTTGCTGTCATTACGTAGCACAATCTGATCCTCCTTACATGGTGAGGCTAAGCAGAAATAATAACTTTATATTGTTTATAGAGCAGCTTGATTATATGTTTGTGTCTGTTGTTTTATTGACTAGTGGGTACATAACTAAGGGCTGTGGGCTGTCAGTTGCTGGAGTCTGGAGGGGAGGGAGCCTGGCCTCCTCCTACTTGTTGATAATCGGTGATATAAACTTGAGCAAGTATAATCCTTAGCAGTCTTACAATTCCACATCCGCAGGACTGAAAAGCCGTGCACGTGAGCCCACAGAGAACTAAATTGGAAAGTTCCAGAATTTATTTCCAAAACTCTACCTTGTAATACTTTATAGCCGACAGAGGAGACTTGAATCTGTATTACTGCAAATTTCTTTTCTTTTTTTGTGTGTTGGAGTCTCACTCTGTCACCCAGACTGGAGTGCAGTGGCATGCTCATGGCCACCACAACCTCGACCTGCTGGGCCCAGGTGATCCTCCTGCCTCAGTCTTCCAAGTAAACTGGAACTACAGGCACGCGCTACCATGCCAGCTAATTTTTGATTTATTGTAGAGACGAGGTCTTGCCAAGTCACCTGGGCTGGTCTCAATCCCGCAGGCTCAGGCAATCCACTCACCTCGGCTTCCCAAAGTGCTGGGATTACAGGCTGAGCCACCGAGCCCGGCATTTTGCATATTTCTAGATTGCAGTCTTTCCGAGATTCAGATGCCCCGGAACGTCTCTTGGATTCTGACTGCCTTTTCAAAACTCTCAGTTACCTCTGTCAGTTAAATATAATATAAGGGAGGGACTGTTACATCCCAACACATGATGTCTCCTTTCTTGTCATTGTCACCTTGGCTGTTAATTTCACTCAGACCTTTCCTAGATGTACCTTAAAATATTCCTTCCTCCCTCCCTCCCTCCTTCCTTCCTTCTGAGTGCTGTGACTCTATCACAGCTCACTGCAGCCTCAACTTCCTGGGCTCAGGCGATCCTCCTGCCTCAGCCTTCTGAGTAGCTGTGACTACAAGTGCGTGCCACCACACTCGGCTTATGTGTTTTTTTCTTTCTTTATTTTTGTAGACAAGAGCATGCTATGTTGGCTAGGCTGGTCTCAAACCCCCGGGCTCAAGTGATCCTCCTGCCTCAGCCTCCCAAAGTGCTGGGATTACAGGCATGAGCCATCACATCCAGCCATTCTTTTCTGTTTCCACTCCATTACTTTCTCTTATTTTCCCTCCCAGTGAAAAATCAGAATTATTTGTTAACACAATGTTGGGAGGTTTAAGTTATTTTAAAAAAATGTTATCTTTCTGAGTGGAAAATGCACAATAATATGGAATATCTCAAAATCATTTTTCCATTTTGCGGTGAGTAATAATTTTTTTCTGTTTGTCCATTGTCTTCTGTTGCAGCCTGTGGTGGTGTGTTCAACTTCTCCATTGGAATCATCAAGAGTCCTGAGTATTTGTACTCAGACTACCCAAACAACATGTACTGTGTGTATACCATCACCGTTCGTGACGACAGGGTGATTCAGCTCAAGTAGGTGACAAATTTTCTTAAGAAAATCCTTTCAGCTTGACTTACAGAAATGATGTTCCTTTATGGATGGAGAGCACTGATTCTCATCAGCAGTCCACAGAGAAATCTAGAGGAGTGAGGCTCCTGTGTGATAGTTTAACCTCGGAAATGGTTCTCCTACTCTCTCCACAAGCCAACAGTGACTAGGGGGGGAAAGCAGGTGATCCCCAGCTAAAACAATTCTTATAATTCTCCAGCAGTTGCAAAACAGCTTCATACAATGGGTTGTCAAGGGGGAAGTCCACCTGAAATCAAAGGGGGGGGTGGGTAGGAAGAGCAAGAGGCAGCAGTTGCCATTTGTTGGGCATTTATTATGCATAAGAACTTTGACGAACACTTTTCATAATTGTATTTTAGTCTTAAAACAGTTGCATGAGGAAAAATATAGATTATTTTCATTTCACAGGTGAGAAATTGAAGCTCAGAAGAGTCAAATAGCTTTCCCAAAGTAAAATTTTAAACGAAAAGTCAAAATCTGAATCCATGTCAGATTTTCACCAAAGATGGTGACCTTAGTATTTTTCTATGCTGTCTCTCAAAGGATACATTTTCTAACTACTTAAAAATGTATTTATTTATTCTTTTATTCTTTGAGTTGGAAAACGCACTCTCGTCACCCAGGCTGGAGTGCAGTGGCATGCTTATGGTCACTACAGCCCTTTAAACTGCTGGCCTTAGGCGATCCTTCCACCTCAACCTTTCAAGTAGCTGGAACTACAGATACATGCCACCATGCCCGGCTAGTTTTTATGATTTATTGTAGAGACAAGATCTCACCAAGTTGCCTAGGTTGGTCTCAAATCCCAGGCTCAGGCAATCCTCTCACCTCAGCCTCCCAAAGTCCTGGGATTAGAGGCTGAGCCACTGCACCCAGCCAAGAAATTTACTTTTGTTTATATATCAGAAAAATCTCTAAACTGATGCTGTCAGAGATATTTTACATCATTAGTAAATTCTCTCCTGAATTTTACTTATTTCTTACAAGACCAATGAAAAAGAACGCAGCCTCCCTTTCTCCAGAATGATAAAGTTCATCTTTCATCTAAGATGGCATATTTCAGTGACATATGCAGAAAACTCTGAAAAGGGGATCGTTCACAGCAAAATAGGATTTTCACATGGAAGCCTAATGGGTAGGGGTACACCTGCCTATCTCCCCTCATTTGTCTGTGATCACTTTCTGCCCTAAAGATTATGAACTCCCTGGAGTTTACCTCCAGGGACCCTGTGTGTCAGTCAGACCCTCAGCATGTAAGACAGGTCTCACCAAGCCTGATTTGGTTCCTGTATCAGGCAGCAAGTGGTCTATAGGCTGAACCTTGACAAATATTCCAGCTCCCCCCTGAACTGTTTGTAAGGAGACTGTGCTCTTGAGCCAGAGTCCTTTATTTATTTATTTTTTAGAAAGCCGGATTTATTGAGCGGACAGAAAAAACTCCCACAGTGGGAGGGGACCCCAGGGGCTCGCCCCCAAACAGTCCTTTAAGTCCTGGAGTCAAAAGAACAGACTGTCAGGAGCAGGAAGCCTATGATGGATGCCTGCCCAGGCGTGGGGAAACACACGGAGTAGCTCCTGTCGTTCCCTGCTGTGGCACTGTAACTGTTTCTTTTTTTTTCTTTTTTTGAGTTGGAGTTTCACTCCGTCGCCCAGACTGGAGTGCAGTGGCCGCTCCCGGCCACCGCAGCCTCGACCTGCTGGGCTCTGGCAATCCTTCCGCCTCAGCCTTCCAAGTAGCCGGAATTACAGGCATGCGCTACCACGCCCGGCTGATTTTTTTAATTTATTGTAGAGATGAGGTCTCGCTGCCCAGGCGTGTCTCGAACCCAGGGGCTCAGGCAATCCACTCACCTCAGCCCCCCAAAGGTGCGGGATTACAGGCTGAACCACCGAGCCTGGCTCTGGGGGGTTCTTAAACCCTTTCTGTATTGCATCTTCTCTGGACTTCTGCATCTAAATTTCTAATCTGAGGAATTTGTTGGTTTTTTTTTTTCCCATTAATTTATAATATCTTGTTCCTTTTAGTGTTCATCTGCTGTACCACAGGTCTTCTGGAGCAGTGGCACAGTAGCTTAGCTCTTTTTATGTCACACTGGCCCTAG
>JAPVLO010004381.1:0-16949 GCA_027257055.1 Cephalopachus bancanus | reverse complement strand
AATCCAGATGTATTGTGTCCAAGCATCCTGTTTCTTTAGTCTCCTTTAATCTGGAACAGTTTTTGAGTCTTTCTTTGATTGTCATGGCATTTCTGTTTTTGAAGTGTATAAGTCAGTTGTTTTGTAGATTTTTTTTTCTTAGTTTGGGTTTGTATGATGTTTCCTTATGATTAGATTCAGATTATGCCACTTGGCAGAAATGTCACACAATCAAGTTCTTCCCAGTACAGTCTATCTGGAGGCACATGATGTTACTTGGTTCTTAGTACTAGCCAATGTTGAATTTGATTAAGAAGTTTTAGACAGGTTTGTCCATGATAGAGTTATTACTTACCATTTGTATTTTATAAATATATTGTGTGGAGATACTTTGAAGCTATGTAAATACCAGGGGTGCCAAAAAAAGTATACAAATGTTAAGAGATGCTATCTTTGTATTTTTTTTAAACTTTATTGTATTGTAGAGATGTGGGGTACAAGTCAGGATAGGTACATAAGTTATCTACGTGCAAATGAAGTTTGGGCCTCCAACTGATCTTCGCTTTCCCTGGTTTAGGACCAGTTTCCCTTTATGTTGCCATGTGCCCGCCCTCCCCTGGCATTGTCCCACTACTGGTGATCCCCTCTTGTGTTATTGTGGTTATGAGTGAGAACATGTGGCCTTCAGTTCTTTATTTCTATGATAGATTACTAAGTATGATTGTCTTCAACTCCATTCAATTTGCTGCAGTGTCCATGATTTTGTCCTTCTTTATGGCTGTGTAATATTCTATCATGTATATGTACCACATTTTCTTTATCCATCCCACTTTTGATGGGCAGTAGGATGTGTTCCGTGTTTTTGCTATTGTGAATAGTGTGGCAGTAAACATGCACGTGCAGGTATCTTTTTTTTTAGAGCAATTTATGCTCCTCTGGGTAAATTTCCCAAAAGGGGATTGTGGGATCATATGGAAGGTCAATTTCTAGTTCCTTTAGAAATTTCCACACTCAAGGAAGGGCAAGATGGTGATGGAACTGATGGGAGAGTGAGAGTTGCTGCATGGGCGAGTGTCTATAAAGACAAGTCTGCATGTGTGGGTGTGTCTGGGGGGTGAGTAAATGTCCATCTGAAGGGAGACTCAGGATCAAGCACCAGGGCCTCCCCTCAGGAGGTGGCTGCAACCTACCACTGCTCTGAGATAGGAGCCCCCAGCATGCAGATTGTTCTCCGATCTCAGGGCATCTCTCAGAAAAGGCAGCAGAGATCAGCTGCCCCTTGGCATCTGATCCACACAACCACCTGTGGCAGTGGGCTGGACACTGGCAGCAGAACCATGGACAAGGTGTGGTGAGGAAATCTAGAACTGAGCTGTTGCTGAAGTGGAGATGCTGGGCAGAGGCCTGCTTGGTTCTATCCAACTCTGATCAACCTCCAATCTGAGACCCAGAGGTGATCTCTGCTCTCCTCTGTGATCAACCATCACTGGCCCAGAAAGGAAGCCTCAGGAGTAGACACACAGAGAAAGACGACCCACCCCCTCACTGGACCAGGCAGGGACACATCCAGTCCCAGTGGGAGACTTGGCAGCAGCAGCAGCAGAGAGTTGGGGTGAGTCCAGATGATTCCCCTTCCTCCCCAGCAGTCTGTGGGCATTTGACCCATGTTAAGTGCTGGAATCCAGCTCCAGGAGAGAGTCAGGGCTTGAGATGGGGGAATTGGGAAGCGGTGAAAAAGAAAAGATGAAAACGACAGGAATCCTCTTCCTGGGGAGAGCTCAAGACTCTGCCAATTTTTATTTATTTTTCACAAGCTTATATAGGTTTTCCACTCAGCCCTGCACCCACAAATGTATCTTATGTTGCTAACCAAATGCCCACGTACATCCCTTTTACACTCACAATAAGGTTGACCTTTAACAATTTCAACCACAGATGGTGTTTTTCTTAAGTCAAACATTTATGAACATCCTGGTTTTCTTCCTAACTTTCTTATAACTATTTACTATTATAGGCCTATAATATCCTTACCCAATAAAGCTAAACCTTAACCCTAAGTCTTATTTAATTTACTTACTACTATATATTTATTTTTATTAATCTTATTTCTATCCTTATATCCCTATATTTTCTTAACTATCACTTATACTATTATATATCTCTTATCTCACTAGTTTATCTTATCTTACTATCTTATTATTAATATTCTAAATTCTATCTTCATTAAACTACTTATTTAATCCTAAAATATCTTAACCTATTTTTTATCTCAAATGGTTGTTTTCCACCAGCTCTTAGCTGGGGTCTGTTGTTTATGAGGAAGTGGTCGACTCATTTTTCTCAGCCTCCTGCTGTTACTGAAAAACATCCTCACACACCCTAAGGGGCACCCTTTTTGCTGCAATATCACCTCCATTATGCCTATGTATAATTTTTGCTGTCAAATGCCATCATCCATTTGCACATCTATTATCTCAATTAAAGAGGGAACATTCTCAAGCCTATGCACGCAATCCTTCAAAGTTATGGAAGGTCCATCAACAGGATCCATGGGGCTTTGCCTCCATCATGGCCTCATTTTACTGGGGCCTTGCTCCCAGCCAGCATTTTTCCTGTTTTCAGGTCCCTTTTACCTTACTTTTACTAGTGATCGTGGCTCCCGGCAGTTAAGAATAGCCCATTGGCCTGTGCTGAGAGCAGAGGGGAGGGGCTGGAGATGAGCCCACTTTCTAATCTCATGTGCCCCCTCCCCCTGTGGTGACTGGTACCCACCAGTTTAAAAAAAAGAAAAAAAACCCTGAAGTTCCTCCCTGCCTCCCTCCTTCCCTCCCTCCCTCTCTTTTTTACCTGCTCTTTCCATAAATATCTTCCTGTATGTTTGTGTTTTCTAACTTAATTTGCCTCTTTTTTTCTCCCTGTTTTTGTTATTTGTTATTGTTTTTTCAGTTTACCTGTTAGGCTATGGGTGTTTTCGAGGGTGAGTGCATCATCAGTTTTTTTTGTGTTTGTTTATTTTTGCTTTGTTTTTGTTTCTCTGTTTATCAATTAGCTTCTGTGCCTGTTTTTCCTCTTCTTCTGTCTTCATCTTCCTTTTGTCTCCCTTCTTTCTTTTTCCATTCTTTTCTTTTTTCTTATCTCATTTTAGTTTCAGGAGACATGCATATGCTCCCCCCACATGGATAGATTTTAAGGAGGTGTGAAGTGGGTTCCAGGGGCCCCACACACCAGTTAGCAGATACTGTGAACTACAGATAGATTCTGAACCATAGCTCCCCTCATTACACTTTAATCAAATCTCAAAACTTGCAGAAGACAGCACAACCTCTCACCCCCAGTCTGGCTTCAAAATAAAACAAACCCAGAGTATCTGCATATGGAAAAATAGGGGATTGAGCAAACAGAAGTGAAAACTATCCCCCCATCACTGAGCAATGAAATTAAAGAAGGGTGAGGTGGGGGAAAATGGGGAGGAAAACCATCACAAATGAAGGAGCAAAGGAAGAGCCTGGGTACTATCCAGATTGCTGGGAAGACAGCACCCGAGAATTCAGACTTCAGAACTCAAACAGTGGAGTCCCTGGAACAACTGGTCTCAAACCATAAACCCAGATAGCAAGATATGAATAGAATGGACAGAAATGAAGAGAGATAAGAGGAAAGAATGAAGGAATTGATAGCTGAGGTGATGCCAATAAAGAATATGGTGAAAGAAATAAGTAACAAACTGACAAGCATGGAAAGCAGAATTAACCAAGCAGAAGAAAGCAGCTCAGAGCTTGACGACCAAAATACGAAACTAGCCCCAACTTTTAATTAGTTTACTTATTTATTATTTTAAAGATGTGGGGAGACAATTCAGGATTAGGTGTACAAGTGGTCATCGTACAGGTAAAGTTTGAGCCTCATTTGGTCCCTACTTTGCCTGGTTTGAGATCAAGTACCCTTACTTGATCTCTCCCCCACCCCCACACTGGCAGTATCCTACTACTGCCAAACCCTTTCTTGCTGTATTATGGTAATTGTTCAGGGTCCACTTATGAGTGAGAACATGTGGTACTCTGGTCTTGTTTCTATGATCACTGAGTATGATAGACTCTAAATCACCCAAGTTGCTGCAAAGTCCCTATGTTTGTCCTTCTTTATGGCTGCATAATATTCCATTGTGTATATTTATCACATTTTTTGATCCAGTCCAGTTTTGATGGGTAGCACAGTTGTTCCATGTTTTTGCTATTGTGAGTAGTGCTGCAATAAACATGTGTGTGCAGGTATCTTTTTTGTAGAATGATTTGAGTTCCTCTGGGTATATTCCCAGTAGGGGGATTTGTAGGTCATATGGGAGGTCAATTTCTAGAAATTGCCACACTGTTGTCCAAAGATGCTGCACTAGTTTGCATTCTCACCAGCAGTGTAGAAGCATTTCTTTTTCTCTGCATCCTTGCCGGCATCTGCTGTTTGTTTTATTAATAATGACCATTCTTACTAGGGTTAGGTGTTATCTCAATGTGGTTTTTGATTTGCATTTCTCTGAGGCTGAACACTTTTTTATGTGTCTGTTAGCTGCCCATATCTCTTCTTTTGAGAAGTGTCTATTCATGTCTTTTACCCACTTTTTAATGGGGCTGTTTGTTGTTTTCCCTTCAGCACATTTGAGTTCCTTGTAGATCCTGGATGTTAGGCCTTTGTCAGATATACAGTTGGCAAATATTTTTTCCCACTCTGTGGGCTGTCTCCCTGCTCTCTTGATGATTTGTTTTTCTTTCCAGAAGTTTTTCAGTTTGATGAGGTCCCACTTGTCTATCTTATCTCTTATGGCTTGGGCACTTGGGGTTTTGGTCAGGAATTGGTTGCCAGTTCCAATTTTCATAAGGGTGTCTCTTGCATTTTCTAAGGTTCTTATAGGTTGAGGTTTTATGTTTAGGTCTTTGATCCTTTTAGAGTTGGTTTTTGTGTATGATGATAGATAAGGGGTCCTGTTTCAATCTTCTGCATGTGTTCAGCCAGTTTTCTCAGCACCATTTACCAAATAGGTTCTCCCCTCCCCAGTGGTTGTTGTTGCAGGTTTTGTCAAAGATGATTTAGTTGAGAAATTGAGGTTTTGCTTCCAGATTCTCTATCATACTCCATTAGTCCATATGCCTATTCTTGCACCAATATCAGGCTGTTTTGATTATTGTAGCCTTTTATAGTAAAGTTTGAAATCTGGAAGTGTGATACTTATTTCTTTTGCTAACGATTGTTTTGGTTATTCGTGGTCATTTATGTTTCCATATGAACTTATGTATTGCCATTTCCGGGTCTGAGGTGAATGATGCTGGTAATTTAATGGGTATTGCATTGAATCTGTAGATTGTCTTTTGGTAGGGTGGACCTCTTCACCTGTTGATTCTTCCCATTCATGAATATTTTTCCATTTGTTTGTGCTTTCTTGAATTTTTTTGAGCAGTGTTTTGTAGTTTTTGTTGTAAAGGTCTTTCAGTTCTCTGGTTAGGAATATGCCGAGGTATTTCATTTTTGTTTTGTGGCTTTTGTGAATGGGATTGTGCTTTTTATTTGGTTTTCTGCCTGCTTGTTGTTGATGTATAAGAATGCAACTGTCTTTTGCACATTTATTTTGTATCCTGAAACTTTGCCAACATTCTTTATCATTGAAAGCAGGTTTTTGATGGATTCTCTTGGATTTTCAAGGTATAGGATCATATTGTCAGCAAAGGGGGTTACTTAACTTCCTCTTTTCCTATTTGGATACTGCTGATTTTCCTTCTCTTGTCTGATTGCTCTAGCTAGGACTTCCAACACAATGTTGAACAAGAGGGTGAGAGTGGGCAGTTTGTTACAGTTTTCAGGGGAAATGTTTCCAGCTTCTGTCCATTTAGCAATATGCTGGCTGTGGGTTTATCCTAGATAGCACTTGCTATTTTGAAGTATGTTCCTTTTATGCCTAGGGGTTTGAGAATTTTTATCAATAAGGGATGCTGGATTTTATCAAAAGCTTTTTCTGCATCTAATGATATAATCATGTGGTTCTTTTTTTTACACCTGTTGTTGTATTTAATTACTTGTAGTGGTCTTGCGGATGTTGAACCAGCCCTGCATCCTTGTACATTGTGTAGAATTCTTTTGGAAATAGCATCTAGTCCAGGGCTTTTTTTGTATGTAGTTTTCTTATGACAGAGTCAATTTCCTGGGTTGTTATTGGTCTATTTAGTGTCTCAATTTCTTCTTGTTTCAACATGGGAGGCTGTGTGATGTCAGAAAGTCCTCCATTTCATTTAGGTTATCAAGTTCATTTTCACTTAGGTATGCATAGTAATCTCTAATAATCTTTTTTGTTTCTTCAGGGTCAGTTGTGATTTGATATTTTGCATTTCTGATTGTGTTTATTTGGGCTTTTTCTAGGTCACTTTGGCTAGAGGTCCATCAATCTTTTTTGTTATTTCAAAGAACCAGCTTTTTATTTTATTAATTTTTTTCTATGATATTTTTGTCCTCTACGTCCCACTTTTGGGCTTTCAGGTGATTTGGATTCTTCTGCTAAAGTTAGCATTTTTGTGTTTTTGTCTTTCCAGCTCTCTTAGGTGATTTGTTAGGCTGTTAACTTGTGATCTTTCCATTTGCTGATGTGTGTTCATAGAGATATTAAATTTCCTCTTCGAACTGATTTCATGGCAACCAAAAGGTTTTGGTAAGATGTTTCTTCATTTTCATTTCTTTCCAAGAATCTTCTAATTTCTGTTTTCAGTAGTCATTCAGCATTATGCTGTTTAGTGTCCCCATGTCTTTGTGGGTTTGGTGGGAAATTTTGTCATTGTTGATATTTATTTTTATTACACTGTGGTCTGAGAAGGTGTACGACAGTGTTTTTATTCTTATGGAATTTGTTTATGCTTGATTTATGGCCATGGATGTGATCAATCTTGGAGTATGTTCCATGTGGTGGTGAGTAGAATGTATATTCTGTGGTTGTTGGTTGGAATATTCTGTAGGTATCTATTAAGTTAATTTGGTCAAGCATCAAGTTGAAGTTTTGAATCTCTTTGCTGTGTTTTTTGCCTCGATGATCTATCTAGGGTTGTTAGTGAGGTATTTAAGTCTCCAGCTACAATAGTGTTAGAGTCAACATCTTCTTTTAGTTTACTTAGTTGTTGCTTTATAAATTCTGATGCTCCTGTGTTGGGTGCATATATGTTTAGGATGGATACTTCTTATTGATGAATTGAACCTTTTTTCATTATGTAGCGTCCTTTCATATATTTTTAAATTTTTCATGGCTTAATGGTCATTTTGTCTGATATTAAGATTGTGACTCCTGCCTTCTTTTGTGATCCATTTGCCTAGAAACTTGTTTTCCATGGAGTTGATGTATTTGTGTGTTTTCAAGTTTGCTATTACAATGTATTGTTTGTTGATTCTGTGTTCTCTCAGAATCTCTCTTCTCTTGGGAATTGTGTGGTCATTCTTTTTTTTTCTTTCATCTGTGCTTAATACCTTTTAAAGTGTCTCCTGTAGAGCTTGTCTGGAAACTGCATACTCTCTTAGGGATTGGATGTCTGGGAAGAATTCTATTTCTCCATTGCTAATGAAACTGAACTTGACTGGGTAGGAAATTCTTGGCTGAAATTGTTTACCTTTGAGGATTTTGAATATTGGACTCCCTTTCAGCTGGTAGTGTTTCTGCTGAGAGGTTTTGTGCTATTCTGATTGGTCTTCCCCATTAGGTAGTCTTTCTCTCTTGCTGCATTTAGGATTTTTTCTTTTGGGAGCACTTTGTGTAGATGAATTACTTTGTATCTAGGCATGGCTCTTCTTATTTGATGTCTTGTGGAGGTTCTCTGTATCTTTTGTGTTTGGATGGTAACATCTCTGGTGAGATAAGGAACATTTTCTTGGATAACCTCCTGGAATACTTGCACCAAGGAGTTCTTCATTTCCCTTTCTTGTCTGGGATACCAATCAGGCATAGGTTTGGCCTCAATATAGTTACACATGTCTTGTGTAGGCCTTGTTCTTTCTTTCTGAGTTGTCTTTGTATATTTTTACAGATCGGGCTAATTTCATGTTTTGTTCTTCAAGTTCTGAGATTATTTATTCTACCTGATTAATTCTGCTTTCCATGCTTGTCATCTTGTTATTTATTTCCTGGATAAAACTTTTTATGGCCCAAATCTTTGTCACAAGTTCCTTTAGTGTTGCATCTTGGTTTTCTTGAGTCAATTCACTCTTTCCATCCATTCCCTAATCCATGTTGTATTCTGGGACCAGTCATTGGTGACTTCCATTGTTTGGGCTCTGAGGTCTGATTTTTCAGGCATTTTCTCTTTGTTATACCGGAAATTACCTGTGTTCTTCTGTTGGTTTTTCCTCATTTATGACATCCCTTTCTTTGTTCTTTAGTTCCATTATTCAATGACAGTGGAAGAAGTTTCACGTTTGATGTTTGCTCGGCCATCTATTCTTTCCTGATCAGGACTCTGGATTTGTTCTATTTTGAAACAGGGCTGTGGGTGGAAAGTTTTGATGTTTTTTGGAGTTTTGAGAGTTGAATAAGGTAGAGGGTAGGGAGCTAGGATTAAAAAACTACTTGGAAATCACAGTGTTCTCTGATTGTGATATGGGTTCCCTGAGACTCACTCCCCAGCATCACTCTGTATGACAATGCAGTGGGTACGTTTGTGTGCCCCCCTGAATCCAAGATACAGTAACAGCAATGAGAAGGCAGAGAAAAGTAGAATGAGATAAGATGGACAAAAAAAACCAAACAAACTTTTAAACACAGAAGAACAAAAGAATAAACCAAAACAAAAAAACAATTAAACACACACACACACACACACACACACACACACACACACACCCAAACAAATTGGAAAAAACCAGAGGAAAACAAAGAAACACCAGGAAAGATGAACACACACACACACACACACACACACACACACACACACACACACGTCCAATACAAAATGAAAAGAGAGGATAAAAAAAGAGAAGAGAAAAAGAAAGGGATTCAAATTGAACCCTCAAACGTACATTCACACATACATTAAATTTAAAAAAAGAACAAAAAAAACTAAAAATCAAACAAAACTGAAAGGTAAACACTCAATCATTCACATACACACATAAACAGAAAACAAAAAATGAAAGAAAGAAGAAGAAAAAAACAAGAAAAAGAAGAAAGAAAAAAGGTAGGGGACATTGCTGATAGAACCCTCACATATGCATGCACAAAGGAAGAAAAATATTTTTTTAAACCATAAAAGAAACAGAAAAAATCCAAAAAACAAAAAACTACTTGCCCTCCTGTGGCAGATCCTGTAATTGTTTCTCTCAGCTGTCCCTCTGCTGTCTTCTGTGTAGCTGTCACCTTATTCACAATCTCCCCAGTGTCTGGTTGGGGAAGGAGGAAGAGGCTGTGAGGGTGGGTAGGACTTCAGTCCTCCCCTCCCACTTTCATATGGTTAAGGGGACCCCATCTGGTGGGAAGGTGTGGGATTGTCTCTTCCCCAGGTACTGATGGGGAGGAACCTCAGTCAGGCTTATGCTGGAGTAGAATCCTCTATCATGGCTGATGTCCAGGCTCCGCTGGGTTCGTCCCTCTCAGTCATGCCCCAGCCATGTGGGTCTGACTTGCAGAGGATTGCTGGGGAGGAAGGGACTGGGTAAACTCCAGACTCACCACTGATCTCTTCTGAGGACTTCTTCATCCTTTTCTGGTCACACACTTTGTCCTGCAGCTGAATCCAGGTAGGGGGTAGGGTGCCTGAGACTCAGCTCTCATCCTGTCCCTCTGGAGTTTGTGCTTTCAGGATATTCCCTCTGAGTTAGTTAATCTGCTGGTCACAGTGATTGGGTCTGTCACTCTGTGGTGAACAAGCTGGAGCACTTTCCTGCTCAGTTTTCAAGATGGTGACAGGGTGTCTCTTTCATCTTCTCCAGTGGGGCTCTGCCTTTGGCTCCCTCACTGTGCTCCCTCTGCGGCTCTTGCTGCCAGATTCTGGCCAGGCTTTGTGGTGGTGAGGCAGAGCCTGGAGCCAGCAGTCACTCCTGGCAGCTTCTTCCTGGGAAGGGCTTTGCTGTTTAAAAAATAAATGGTGCTCAGCTTCTATGCCCTAGGGAGCAAAAGGGTCCAAGCAGAGCAGCTGTGATTCCAGCTGCTTCACCAGTAGAGACCTGGCTGCTTGCTCCCAAGTCCCCACTCCGTCACTCACATGCCCACTTTCTCACAGACATGCATGCAAAATTTTCCATACACTCACTCACTCACACAGGGACTTGCATAGTCTTATTGGCTCTGCTGGCATCTTCCCAGAAGTCCTTCATATCATCTTACGCTTGAGTTACTGCAATCTGTAGTCTCTCTGATTCCACATCTCACCCTCCTATTCATCCTTTTTAATCCTTCCAAACTACTTTTCAGGGAGACTGAGTTTATGACATCACACGTTTTGTAAAATAACTTCTAATGGATTCTGTGTTAAACATACCAATTCTATATTGTCTGATCTCTTTTCTGAATTCTTTGCCATTATCCACACCTCCTGAAGTGACTACAGTGACTTCCCACACCACTTCTCTTAGAATTCTCCATCCCCTTCTTTTCAGTATTATTTCTTCACTTCACTTAAGCTTCAAATGAAGCCTCGGTTTTCTCCTGAAAGTTTTGTCTATTCTGGTATAGACAGACAGCCTCCTTATGCAAAATTCCTTATGAAGAACAAAAACCAACGATGTAGTTCTTCATTCTGTCCCAACTTATATTGCTCTTTAATTATTGTGTGAAAGTCTCCAATCCTCCTTCAGGTCTAATTCAGTACTGACATGCAGCAATACTTATCACATGGTTTCCTTTTCTCCTGGGTGCAGGCACAAAGTTCTTGAACGTTTCTTTAAATATCCTTAATTATCTATCGCAAAGGCTCCATAAAGCAATCTATTGATTGTGAACATTTTCATTTGCTTGTTTGTTTGAGGTAGAAAACTTGGAAACACTTTTTTCTTAGGTTTATAGGTTGCAACCTCCCTGTTTCAATTAAACTTGAAGCTCTTCATGAAATATTCAGTCTCTCGTAAATATCTTATATCACTACCTATCTCCAATATATATTTTTTCCTACATCAAAAGTTTCCACTAATTAATGAAGTTACAAAAATGGAACTCCAAGGGAACATTAACATTTTATTGAGATTTGCTTTGATTCACCATTGAAACTTTCTCTAATCCTGGAGTGCATTCTGGAATATATAGTTGGTTTTAAATTCTAACACTTTGTAATGTATACCAAATCCATCATCTTTCTATACCCCAAATATATATATTTTTTGAGTCAGCATCTCACTCTGTCACCCAGGCTGGAGTGCAGTGGCACATTCACAGCCACTACCCCTTAAACCTGCTGGGCTCAAGTGATCCTTCTGCCTCAGCTTTTCAAAGGGTGTGGTGGCACATGCCTGTAGTTCCAGCTACTTGAAAGGCTGAGGTGGAAGGATTGCTTGAGTTCAGCAGGTTGAGGCTGCGATGGCCATGAGCATGCCACTGCACTCCAGTCTGGGCGACACAGTGAGACTCCAACTCAAAAAAAAAGGATCAAATGATGAAACAAGAAGTTGTCTTAATGCCAGTCATCAACTTAGCCCTTACATTATTGTATCAATTAACTCAAGGTGACTTTTTTTACTCAGACAGGATCAGTCTCCTAATTTGGTCAGACTCAGGCACTTCCTATTTTCTGTATCTACTCTGTCATCCTCTGCTTATGCAGCAGTGTTCAAGATTATTTTCCCCATATCCCACACATGAATTCTCTCTTTCCTTCAGCAATAATTTCAATGACACCTCTTCCATAAGGTTTTTTCATAAATCTACAATTTTAACTGTGTGGTTCTGGCACTTGCCATAATAACCATTTGTTTCAAATACTAAAAACCTATTTAAAGTTCTACTTCTACATTTACTAATGGAAAGGCCAATAGCAGGCCAATCTACCTTTATGTATCTCATTATACTGACCTGGCAAAGAGGGATACTAGTGCTCATAGCAGAGACAATGCTTTTTTGTTTAATACATGATTTTTTTTTTTTCAGCCAGAATCTAAAATCTTGGTTTCCTTCCTGGAGTTGTCATGCTTTTCTGGGTATTGTTAACACCCTTGTCTGTGCCTCCCTTTGACATTTTGCTGAGCTCCTTCAGAGGCTGCTTGTGCAGCCTGCCCAGGCCTTGCTTCTTGGTGCCATTTTTTGAAAAAAAAATTTATTTTATTTTAAGGTACATCTAAGGATTAGGTAGATGAATGGCCATTGTACAGGTAAAATTTGGACCTCCCTTTGGTCGCCAATTCACATGGTTTGAGATCAGACAACCTTATTGATGTTATGTGCCCTCCCTCCCTTCCATCCCCCCACCAAGTTTCCCCTCTACTGCCAATTCCTTTCATATAGTGTTATGGTAAATGTTCAGGGTCCACTTATGAGAGAGAACATGTGAAACTCAGTTCTTTGTTTCTGTGATAGATCACTGAGTATTGTAGACTCTAGATCCATCCAAGTTGCTGCAAAGTCCATAATTTTGTCCTTCTTTAGGGCTGTATAATAGTCCATTGTGTATATGTATCACTTTTTTTAATGCTGTTCACTTTCAGTGGGCAGCACTGTTGGTTCCATGTTTTTGCTTTTGTGAATAGTGCTGCAATAAACATGCATTTGTGGGTATTTTTGTAATAGAATGATTTGAGTTGGGCCGGGTATTTCCCAGCTGGGGGATTGCTGGGTCATATGGAAGGTCAGTTTCTAGTTCTTTAGAAATTGTCACACTATTTTCCATAGAGGTTGAACTAGTTTGCATTCCCACCAGCTGTGTAGAAGCGTTCCCTTTTCTCTGCATCCTTGGCAGCATCTGTTGTTTTTGTCTTATTAATGATGGCCATTCTTACTGGAGTTAGATGGTATCTCAATGTGGTTTTGATTTGCGTTTCTCTGATGATTAGTGAGACTGAGCACTTTTTCATGTATCTGTTGACTGTGTATCTTCTTTTAAGAAGTGTTTATTCATGTCTTTTGCCCACTTTTTAATGGAGCTGTTTGTTTTCTTCCTTTTGGCATGTTTGAGTTCCTTATAGATCCTAGATGCCAGGCCTTTGTCAGATATACAATTGGCAAATACTTTTTCCCATTCTGGGTGCTCTCTCCCCACTCTCTTGGTGGTTTCTTTTGCTTTGTAGGAGCTTTTCAGTTTAATGAGGTCCCACTTGCCTATTATATATTTTATGGCATGGAGAGCTGAGGTTTTGATCAGGAATTGGTTGCGTACTCCAATTTCTGTAAGGGAGTCATGCATTTTCTAAGGTACTTATAGTTTGAGGTTTTACATTCAGCTCTTTGATCCATTTAGAGTTGGTTCTTGTGTATGGTGACAGGTATGGATCCTGTTTCAATCTTCTGTGTGTGGCCAGTCAGTTTTCCCAGTAAAATTTGCTGAATAGGTTCGCCTCTCCCCAGTAGTTGTTGGTGGAAGCTTTGCTTCCAGAATCTCTATCCTGTTCCATTGGTCTATATGCCTGTTCTTGCACCAGTACCAGGCTGTTATTATTGTAGCCTTATAGTAAAGTTTAGAATCTAGAAGTGTGATACCTCCCACTTTGTTTCTTTTGCTAAGGATTATTTTGGTTATTCCTGGCCGTTTATGTTTCCATATGAATTTCTGTATTGCCATTTCCAAGTCTGAGAAGAATGATATTGGCAAATTAATGGGTTTTGCATTGAATCTGTAGATTGCCTTTGGTAGGATGGACATCTTAACAATGTTGATTTTTCCTATCCATGAGCCTGGAATGTTTTTCCATTTGTTTGTGTCTTGGACTTATTTGAGCAGTGTTTTGTAGTTATCATTGTCAAGGCCTTTCACTTCTCTAGTTAGGAAGATGCCAAGGTATTTAATTTTGTGTGTGGCTATTGTGAGTGGAATCATGCTTTTTAGTTGGCTCTCTGTTTGTTGTTGGTGTATAAGAATATGACTGTCAGCAGTCAACAGACACATGAAAAAAGTGCGCAGCCTCACAAATCATCAGAGAAATACAAATCAAAACCACATTGAGATACCACCGAACCTGGGTAAGAATGGTCATCATTAATAAAACAGAAACAACAGATGCTGGCAAGGATGCAGAGAAAAGGGAACTCTTCTACACTGTTTTTAGGAGTACAAACTAGTGCAACCTCTATGAGAAACAATGTGGCAATTTCTAAAAGAGATAGAAATAGACCTTTCATACTGGGAATATATCCAGAGGAATTCAAATCACTCTATTAGAAAGATAACTGCACATGGTTGTTTATTGCAGCATTACTCACAATAGCAAAATCCTCTAACCAACCGTGCTGCCCATCAAAAGTGGACTGGATTTTAAAATGTGGTACATATACATGATGAAATAGTGTAGCCATAAATGAGGGCAAAATTATGAACTTTGCAGCAACTTGGATAGATTTAGAGTCTCTAATATCAGCGATCTATCACAGAAACATAACATAATGCTTTGAAGCATATATACATTGTAGAGTGGTTAAAGTAACAATTTGAGAAATACAGTCTCTCACACAGTTATCATTTTGTGGTGAAAACACTTATCATCCACTCTCAGTTGTTTTCAGGAATGCAGCATACCATCAACTATAGTCACCATGCTGTATAATAGATTTCCTAAACTTATTTATCCTAGCTAATGGCAAATGTGCATCCTTTGACCAGTGTCTCCTCAAATCCCCCTTCCCGCTAACCATCCCAGCCTCTGGTAACCACCATTTACTCTCTACTTCTATGAGGTCAACCTTTTAATATTGTACATATGAGTGAGATTATGTGGTATTTGTCTTGCGGTGCTTGACTTGTTTTACTAAACATAATGTCCTCCAGACCTATCCAGGTTGTTACAAGTGACAGACTTTTATTCTTTTTAAGGGATGAATAGTATTCTGTTGTGTATATGTACTTTTTTGTTTTTTATCCATTCATCTGTTGATGGATACTTAGGTTGACTCTGTATCTTGGAAACTGTGGAAAGTGCTGCAATAAATATGGAAGTACAGATATCCCTTTGACACACTGGCTTCAGTTCTTTTGTGTGTATATTCAATAGTGGGATTGCTGAATTCTGTGGTAGCAAATTTTTTGAGTAACCACCATACTGTTTTCCATAATGGCTGTGCTTATCAATGAGTTGAGTCTTGTGATGAAGACTGTAGAAAGTGGAGCCAGATCTTGGACTCTACTTATCAATTGTATAGGGAGTGGTGATCCATTATTCTCATGTGTAAACGTATTTGGGCACAGGACGGTATGAGATAAGCCAAAGAGGAGAGGCAGGGGCTTCTCAAGTAAGGTCTTATAGGCTAACGGAAAGTCTGTGGCTTTTATTCATGGTAATGTTGGAAGATTTCAGGAGGGTTTTGAGTAGAGGAATCATGGCTCAGACATATTTTTAAGAGATAATTCAGTTGCTAAATGGAAAATTAACTCTTCAGGAGGAGGCAGGAAGGAAAAATTATGAGATGAATTAGAAGGCTATTCCAATATCCCAGGATACCTTATTGCCTGTTATGGACTAAATGTTTGTCCCCCTACATATGCTGAAACCTCATGTCTCCTATTTATATATTAAAGCCCTACTCTCCGATGTGACTGTATATGGCAATAGAACCTGTTAAAAGGGATAAAGTTTAAATGAGGTCATACAAATGGGGCTCTAATTGGATAGAGCTTTCACTTTCTGTGCAAATGTGCCCAAGAAAGGCCCCGTGAGGACTAGAGATAATGTGAACATCTGCAATCCAGAAAGAGAACCCTTGGCAGAAACTGAAACCTACTGGATCTTTCCAACTTTCAGAACTGTAAGAAAATAAATTTCTGATATTTAAACCATTCAGTCTATGGTTTTGCTTACAGCAGTGCAAGCAGACTGCTGTAAGCATTGTCAAATTAAAAAAGAAATTTAAGTTGAAATTTTTAAAGGGAACGTAGGTAAAATTAATAATTATTGTGGGACAACCAACATAAACCTGCACTGCCTTATGTAAATTGGTGAGTGTGATCACCTTGCCAAGGAAAAATCATGGTGGCCTGGAAAAAGTAGAAACAGTGGAGGTGATATTAGGGGGTCCGATGCAGGCTGTAGTTTGAAATATTTTTCTGAAAGCTTTTATGTGGCATGATAACAAGAAAGAGAGGGAGGGAGGGAGGGAAGGAGAGAAAGAAATAGAGATAGAGAGGAAAGGGAGAGGGAGAGGGAAGGCGGGAAGGAGAGAGAGAGTTAAGTATAACTAAAAAGATCTTGTCTTGAGGTATTGGAATAATGGAGTTTTGTCACATGCATAGATGGAAAAGCTGTGAATTGAACAGGTTGAGACATAATCAGGGTCGGATTTGGGGCATGTCAAGTTTGATATGTGTATTAAGCTTGCGAGTGGAGATGTCCAAGAGGTAATAGGATCTATGAGTCTAGAGTTATCTTGTTTAAAGATATACATTTTGGATTCATTAGCATTCATGTATGATCTTAAGTCTATGAGATAGCATGACATTACATAGAGAGTAAGGACAGTGGGAAAGAGGAGAGGTTAGATGACACAACTATGGAATATTGCAGCACAGAGAACTTGAGAAGGTTAGGGAAAGCTAATCTGGTTTTCACCCATAGCACCAATCATCCTTCACCTTTTCATATCACTAACAATCTACTAATAGCCAAATCTGCTGGCCACAACTTAATTAACTTCTGACTTTTGACTTCTCGATATTCTTCCATGAAACACTTTACTTCTTTGACAATTCTCCCACTCTCTGCCCTCCCACAACTTCGATCTTTTCTACTTATACACCTTCACTAATTAATGTTTAATATGTGTCACATGGCTGATAAACACACACATATACCCGCCCCCCACATTGATCTGGGGATACAGATTATCCAGGGCATGA
>JAPVLO010004380.1:0-15895 GCA_027257055.1 Cephalopachus bancanus | reverse complement strand
TTATAATTCCTATCTCTTTATTAATATTTTTATTATTTACTTGATTTCTTTTAGTTATTGTCTCAATTTTCCTTTAGCTCTTTTAGATAGTTGTTTATAGTCTTTATATAATTAGTCAAAAATATGACCTTCCTTAGGAATGGCTTCTAGGTATTCATTTTTTTTCCTCTAAATGGGCAATAATTTTCTGCTTTTTTGTGTTCCCCATGATTTTTTGCTGTTGCTGAAAACTGGGCATAAAAATATGTGATAACTCTGGAAAACAGATCTCCTTCTTTTCCAGGGGTAGTGGTTTTTTATTGCTGAATGTTGGGAGCCAGCCTTGGAGGTCCACATGATTGACAGGGTCCTGGTGGGCCAAAGACCCCGGGCTGCAGGATGAGCCCGGGAAGCTGAGGCCCTTCTGTCTTCCACCTTTGCTGTTTGATACGGCTGAAGAAATTCTTTGCAGTCGTGGAAGAAGAAAATGGCATGTTTATGCGAAGTACTCACACCTAACCTGAGAATGTCATGGTTCATTTTCCCATTTTCCCACTATGCTGCTAGGCCTTTTCTAACATATGCAAGGGTTAAACTCTGAAGCACATCAAGAATGCTTTCTTTCACTTGGTTATAAGTTACTAGATATTGCTTGAGTAAAAAATGATATAAGTATATTCACTCCTTATTTGATTTAGAATTATGCAGCTTAGTGTTCAGACATAAGGTTTTTTAGAAGTACAAGTTTATGGTAAGTTCATTATGAGCTCATTATAAGTTCTAACACTTATCTAGGAGTTATGTAGGTGATTTACAACACTGTCTTCACAGGCTTAGGATAAAGATTAATCGTTAAGGTTTTTACTTAATTCTATAGTTAAATTTTAAGTAAACGTTTATAGAGTGGGTTTTCACTGAATTCATAATATACTAATTAGATACTTTTATAATAGTTAACTAAATACAGAAAGCAACCTTGGGGGCCTGGGAAATGATATTAAAAACTTCTTTTGAGTTCTCTTTAGAAATAAACACTGCAGGATAAGAGAAAAGTAATGAAGACACCTGGACAAGAAAGGCAATTACAAAAGCTTTGAAGGTCGTAAAAGCCGAAAAAGAGAAGAATTGCTACATGAAGAACCGTGCACCTGGGAACTTTCTTGAAGCACTTCAAGGACTGTAATTTGGGACTCTTTTGAAGAAAGTTGCTGGCAGTGCTATTCTAGACATGATAATTATTTTATCCATGTATTAATCATACTTGGCAAATGTAATATCATACAAGTTTATATAATCGATATACATATGTATGAGGGTTGACAAAAATTATTAGGCTCTGGTTATGTTTAACAAGGTTTTTACTTTGTGTCATTAATTAAGTCTTAATGCTATAGTTTACTGTTTTATAGCTACTTTGAAGACTGTTTTAAGTTCATAAGTTTAAGTTCACACAATGATAAAGCTGGTGCCTCAAAGATAATAATAATTGCTCCACTGCCTATCTTAAGACAAAGATGTTTTCCAGGAGGTTGCCAAGCATAAGGGAAAACTGCCAAATCACCATTATCGTAAACTTAAAAGCTCATTGGCAATTATGCAACCATAATAATTTTAGTTGTGTTAGTTTTATTTCATTATGTTTAGTTCACTTTATATGTTTATTCAGAGTAAAGATTAGTGTATGTATTTTCACAGTAAGTGACTTTCATAGTTATTCTTTAAATGCTAGCCACTGTTGTTTGGTCAAGTTAATGGGCTTCATATTCCTGCTATCACTAGGTACAATCTATAGTTTTGTTTTAGTGATGTTATGGCCTTTTTAATTAGACTAGTGATGTGGAACCGAAATCAAAGTAAACCTTGTATGCATTATGTTTAGTTTAAGTGACACTCCTTTTACACTTATTTCAAGACTCATTAACTAAAAGTAGATACTGTTTTTGGCTTATTCGTTTCTTCTAAAGACCACTAGATGGTGGTAACTTTTTTTTTTTTTTTTTTAATTGGAGTCTCACTCTGTCGCCCAGACTGGAGTGCAGTGGCCGCTCCCGGCCACCGCAGCCTCGACCTGCCGGGCTCCGGCGATTCTTCCACCTCAGCCTTCCAAGTAGCCGGAATTACAGGCATGCGCTACCACGCCCAGCTGATTTTTTGATTTATTGTAGAGATGAGGTCTCGCTGCCCAGGCGGGTCTCGAACCCGCTGGCTCAGGCAATCCACTCACCTCAGCCTCCCAAAGGCGCGGGATTACAGGCTGAGCCACCGAGCCCAGCTGGTGGTAACTTTTAAAACATATGTACGTGAAGGAATTTTCTTTGTCTTGCCCCTTTTACAAATGGTATAAAAGCTTTCTGTTAACTAATAAAGGATGTCATCTGTTCAGGAAGCAGGTGTCTGGGTATATTGTTTTCGTCTTTCGCCTGTCCGTCTCTCCTTCAGGAGATCTCACGACCTGGCAAAGGGGCTGAACCCCTTCAGCTGAAGACTTTTGTGGTCTATTTGTTTAGTGTCTTTGCCAAACTATTTTTGCAAACACTGTACTTGCGTGATCACTGAAGTCTCCATTCCTTGTGTTTACAGTTTTAACAGATTTTTTTGAACCCCAGGATCCAAGAAAAAATACAAGTACAATACAGACAAGCAAAGAAACAAACTAAAAATACATCATCCAGTCTGTGCTAATTAGATCTGTGCTAGGGAATTTCCTTCACTTCTTAGGTAGGCTTCCATAAAGCCAAGAGATGAACCCAAGATGACATCTTAAGTTCTTTCTGTTCTTTTCTGAACTTAGATCCTCCCCTTTGCATGTTCATGGTCTTCTAAGTTTTCCCAAAGGGAAGTGTTGAACATCCTAATCTGTTAAAGAATTTATCTCTAGCTTTTGTTCCTGGGCCTTTGGTGTCTGTTTTATGTTTCTAGCATAATTTTTTGCCTCAGGCTTCTGCACGTTGTTATTTGGCTTGCACTGCTTTGGGGTCTGAGTTTGCAGGTAGGCAAAATAAAGACAAGCATCTTGACTCAGTTGTTCATGCAGTTCCCAGACAGTTTAGAACAAACTGACAGATAGACAGAGTAATTTCAGAATAAGATCTGCTTTGCTCTCCCCAAAAGGACCCACACCAGGAATGCAGACTCTTTTATTCAAAACTGTTGCTAGGTAAAAGTTGTGTAAAGATGAATAAAAATATTACAAATCTTTTCTGCAATTTTGTAGTTACCTTTTTCTTGATTCAGTGTTTGACCATGTTCAGTTTGTTGCTATAAACCTTTGACTTTTTCCCAGATTTCTGAAAATGTTAGTTTTGACAGTTTTTGCTTATTTGTAATTTTTGCAATATTTCTTTGGCGGATTAATAGCTTGGAACTGCCTATTCCACCATTTTGCTGCAGTAGGAACTTGGATTTTTAGTTACTTAGCTTGTTTGTTTTACAGAAATGATGACCAAGTGTTCTATTATGTCTGCATCCATTTTGATTAGCTATTCCCAAACTAAGAAATAATTTTGAACTAGAAATTTACCTTCAAATTAAGTCTTGAGCCCACTCTCCTTTTTCTAACTTGGTATATTTTACCAGCATGCTCATATGCTTTTTCAACAATGTATTCAGTGAACAAATCACTAGAGAGGTCATCATTTGAACTTTATGAATTAATTTTTTGTAATGGAATTTGAACCTTTACCAGAATTTTGAAGCAATAATCTGTGTTCTTCATATCATATTAAACTTATTAATGGGCTCCAAATTATTAATATATAGCGACCAGCATGAACTAAAGCTGTCCTATCACCTGCTTTTAGTCAATGTTAGAATAATTTTTACATTTTTTAATTTCTGAGAAAAAATAATTGTGTGGCATGTAAGAATTAAATAAAAATCAAAATTTAGTGTTTATAAAGAAAGTTTTCTTGGGTTACATTTGCATTCATTTGTTTACATGTGTCTGTGGCTGCTCTTTGTGTTACAATAGCATAATGGAGTATTGACAGAGACCCTACAGACCAAAAATGTTTACTAACTAGCCTTTCAAATAAAAAGTTTTTCAAATTATTTCAGTAAAACATAAAAAGAGTTAACAACTTAATAAATCATTTCAATGCCTTATGAATTTTAAACTTCTGCTTCAGCATTAATCTTTAACTAGAAGACAAAAGTTACTGTTAGAACTTTCAGATACTATAGATTTATCAGGTAATATGCCTTTTTTTCCAATTCTGTGTTTGATAATTTTATCATCTTTACCTCACTAATTTAGTAAAGAAAAAGACCAATATTTAATACATGACATCCAACACAAAACCTTTTCTGGATGGTTTTTCCTGGGACTTAAATTTACCAATAATTTTAATCATTTCTTTCCAAAATTTTGACAATTTCAGGGACTAATTTTGAACTTGAGAATTCCTCCTTTATTTGAATTGGAGAACACTGGAAACTTCTTTCATCATTAAAAAAAAAACAAACCCTCTTAGAGGGTACCTTTCTCTCACATATTAAATATTTAAATTCATAAGTATTTGAACCATAGTGCTTTAAATTTTTATAGTGAAATCTTCTGTTGTATTGAAAGACTACTTATAAATAAATCCAAGTCTGGGAAATATCAGTGGTTTAGATGACATTTGTAAGAATTTTTTTTTTTTTTTTTGAGTTGGAGTCTCACTCTGTCGCCCAGACTGCCGTGCTGTGGCATGTCCCGGCTACCGCAGCCTCGACCTGCTTGGCTCCGGTGATCCTTCCACCTCAGCCTTCCTTCCAAGTAGCTGGAACTACAGGCGTGTGCTACCATGCCTGGCTCATTTTTTTTTTTTTTTTTGATTTATTGTAGAGATGAGGTCTCACCAAGTTGCCCAGGTGGGTCTCGAACCCTCGAGCTCAGGCAATCCACTTGCCTTGGCCTCCCAAAGTGCTGGGATTACAGGCTGAGCCACTGGGCCTGGCCAAAAATATTTTTTAACAACACTGTCAACTACTGTGCATTGATGAAGAATGAGCTGTCCTGCAAAGACTTCCAAACTGGATTTGAGCTATTTTTCATCAGCCATCATTTTTTTGAAAGGTTTATATTCATAGGTTGGATAATTTTGAATGATTTTTGAGATAAACCAGTTTTTAAGAGATTGTTATCAGCAGACTAAATCACCATATACATAATTTCATTATCATTTATATATAAAAAATCAACTATATAATGAATTCTTTTTCCTAAGGGCTCTCTATATAGTTGCACTAATTAACTTCATTAAAGGGGATTCAATTTTGTAAAACAAAATTTTCTCATTTCTGCTTTAGTACTCGTTACTGTCAAAATTTTAGATAAAAGAGAATCTACATTCTCTAAAAATTACTGAGTCAGCCTTCGGGTGATGATATTTGACATTCTTTGCAGGCTATTTGATCCACTTGTTGGATCTTTTTAATAATATCCTTGGATTTCAGAGGCAAACATGTTGCAGTTGAAGTATATCACAAAGCAGCAAGTTCAGCTAATTTTTAAAAATTTATCACTACAGTAGCTACCTATCTTATTAAATTTTTCCCATTTTTGTTTTTACAAATGGATTCTTGATATCTATATTCACGTAAAATATTTTTGAAAAGAATTTAATAATTTTATTGGCCAATGATTTCTTGATTGATGATATTTTATCCATGACAAATACCTTACTTGCAATTGTTTATTTTTTGTTTGCAGGGCTCATTTTATGCATATATGGTATTGTAGTCACAGCTAATTGCTTCCATGGAGTGCTTTAAGTCTGGATAATTTTTCTTGGGAGGTCTTTTATAAACTAATGAAACTTTATCTGAAGGTGGAAAAATGAATTTATTTTACACAGTATAGTTTTATTTGAGCATCTAATATACCTTTAACGGTAAACCATTTGGTTGCATAGTTTGCTTTCAGCTTGGTTTTACCTCAACTTAATCTTGGTAATAGCATCCTCTAAAAATTTAACAGGAAAAATCCATGTTAATTTTCTGCTGGGTGCTGTGGGTTGTCTGATTTACTAACTATACTTTTAGTTCCATACTCTGATGACACATAGGTAATACTAATTGGTAACATACCAAAGTGCTTACCAAAAGCATTTATTCTTCCTTTACCCAGATCCCCTTTATGCTTTCTTTTACTTTTATTTTCAGTAGTATAAGAATCATTTTATAGGACATTGTATTATACTTTAAAAACTATTTTATATATTTAATTTTTAAAAAGCATTATATCAGGTACAGAAGCTTCAGTGCTCATCTTGGTGAAGTGGTGAGGAAGATTTGTAAATACTGATGTTTATTGGGAAAACATCTGGCAAACCTGAGGATAGCTTCATTAGCAGTTTAAGACTTTGGAGATACCAACTTAGGAGGTTTTGTGGACAAAGCAAAAAAGTAACAAGAACTTTTATTAGACATTTTAATTGAAGCAGTCATATTAAGGTGTTGATGATTAAGAATTTAGTTTACATTTATAAAATAGTTTGTGAGATTTAAAAAATACTTACAAATATATATATATACATATATATGTATATATATATATATGTATATATATATATGTATATATATATGTATATATATATATATATATATATTTTGAGTTGGAGTCTCACTCTGTCCCCCAGACTGGAGTACAGTGGCCGCTCCCGGCCACCGCAGCCTCGACTTGCTGGGCTCCAGCGATCCTTCTGTCTCAGCCTTCCAAGTAGCCGGAATTACAGGCATGCGCTACCACGCCTGGCTGATTTTTTGATTTATTGTAGTGATGAGGTCTTGCTGCCCAGGTGGGTCTCGAACCCGCGGGCTCAGGCAGTCCACTCACCTCAGCCTCCCAAAGGCGCGGGATTACAGGCTGAGCCACCGAGCCCAGCTCTTACACATATTTTTTATTTGATCCTTTTAACATTCTTGTGAAGGAAACAAGGAGAATTACATTTTTATTTTTAAACACTGAAGGATGGCATAGTCAAATATCTTGCTTAAGGTCAGGTGAGTAAAATGTGACCAAGCTGGGAATAAGGTCCAGGCTTTCTGACTTTCATGGCATCATAATGCCTGCTATACCATGAGGCTTCTCTAGCAAAGCTCGCAAATTCCAACTCTTTTTTGCCAGCATAAAATACTGTGAAAATGTGTAATGAACTAAGTGGGAAAGTAACTTTTTACTTTGTACACTGAAGATGCCTACTTCAGAATGCTTTAGAGAAAACAAAAGTACATTAAAAACACTATAACTTTTAATCTACTTTTAGGACTTTTTCATTACTGACTCCAAGTGATTAATTTTTTGTCATGTGAGATAGGCCTGTATAGATAATAAAAGAGTCTCTAGGTTCATGTGTTTACTTTTTTTTATATCACTTATTGAACACATGAGATTTTTAAAGAATATTATTTCAGTTTAACACCTATTATTTTATATGTAAAAACAATTATTTTAGTACTTTTCTGATACTTCATAATATGTGATAGGGCATGAAGACATACGTAATACTAAACCCATATTTTCTTAATTGCATTACATGACATTTAAAAGTCGAGAATTTTCATACACAACTTCCATATCCAGCTTCTTTGGAAAAAAGGGCAGTCATGAATTAGAAGACCTAGCAACAATCTAACATGCCAGTGATTGAAGCTGAGTAGCAGCTCCTTCCTTCAGATTGAGTATGCCACCTCCAGTGATCTATAGGCCCCTGCTCAACCTGCTGCTCTTGTTTATAGCATCTACCCTGCTCTTATAACCATTTGAGTGTGTGGATTATGATGATGTTGAATGACATCAGGCATATTCACAGATTGGAGTGGTATTTGCAGCATGGGGTAACCTGTCATTTTTCTCTTTAATATGGATAGCTGATTCCCAATAAATATTTGCACTATTCACTGTCCCTTTGGGGTAGAGAAACAAAACTATATAATTGAAAATTGTGATTTCTATAAGTACTAATAATATTATTTCAATTCCATATTGATAATATGCAAGGGAGAGCCATTCATTCCAGGAAAGTAATCAGAAGTTCTAAGTTCAAAATGATGTAATTGAGAGCTTTATTACACTAGTTGTTAAAAGACTAGTATGTTTTGTATCTGAAATGACTTGTTTTGAGAGCTATGGACTGTCAAGAACATCCTTGTGTCCTTCAAAGATGTTGACAAATTGCCAAGGTAAATTAAAACACAAACTGAGTATTTTGTTGGACACTAAGCACTAGATATACCTAAAAATCTTAAAGGGAAATAAAACACGACCATTATAGCATCTCACATAAAAGATACCTGTTGTCTGCTGTCCCAAAAAATTGTTTTATGAGACTTAGGCTCACAATTTTTGCTTAATAAAATGCCCTTCTGAATGTGGGCCTTGGTTGTCACTAAATGATGGCCAGTGGCTTAGCTGTATTAACTCATGAAAATGTCAACTCTGCCCCTCTCTCCTCTGAATCAATAAGTTACAAATCCTTTTCTGAGAACAGATATAATGATAAGGGCAGAAGAAAACAGGATGTTCACTTCATTACCCCATTTTTCTTTTTGGTAATATTAGCCACTGTGGGGCCTGGTAATGCAGGGAATGTCTCAGATGCTGGCTTTATTCTGTCAACCATTATCACTTTGCAGAATCAACACTTGTTCCAGAGAGGCATAAAATAACCTGGGACTAGTGGCTGGGCTTTAGCCAATCTGAAACTAACCTAAAATGGTAGCTCTGGTACCAGAATTCTGGTAGCTACTCTAAAATGTCACCATTTAAAAAAGTAAGTGAAAAATCAAGGAAGTAAGGCCTAAATACATGCTAATAGAAATGTATTATATACAGATCATGTAAAGAGCAATATATACTATTATGAGTTTTACCATGGTTCTTTCAAGAAAACTTAAGGGATCTTATGTATTAAGATATTAAAAACAAGATACCTGAGAAATAAAATGGAGCAGAGACGATCTAAATTACTTGTTCTCAACTAAGGGTGTACAACAGATTTATCTATGGAAGGTTTTTTAAAACTAAATTTTTGGAGGCCATGACGGGTGGAACAGACACTGATATGGTTGTTAAGACGGCCCCACAAAACTCTAATACGGGAGAATTAGGTTAAGAATCTCCAAAAGCAAACTATCATGTGTCTGTGATGATTAGGTGTACAGTTGACCATCTGCATTTGTGAGTTCCATATCCACAGATTCAACCAAACAGTGATCAAAAATATGTGAAAAGTAATGATGGTTGTGTCTATATTTGAACATGTACGGACTTTTTGTTCTTGTCATTATTCCCGAAACAATGCAACTGTTCACATAGCATTTACATTGTATTAGATATGATAATCCAGAGGTGCTGTCCCGAACTTCTTAGGACTGCATCCACCCAGGGTTTAGTGACATGAAAAAGCAGAGAAAAACACAACAGTTTCTACCAATACTCTTCAGCATACTAGAGACACTTTTCCTATTTCCTCTGGTCAGAAGATAATTCTTTTTCAGAGTTTTGACTGTGCCTCTGAAGCCTTTGCTGCTGCTGCCATGCAGCCTCGTGACGAAAACCTGCCTCAAGGCAGGATTAAGAGGAGGGGGTAAGTGGGAAATAAAGTAAGGATTCCTTCCACAGCTTCCATCCCACAGGAACTTCCTTTGTAACTCATATCAGAAAGCAGTGATTTCTCCTGGAACTTTGTCATATCCATTCCTTTTATGCAATTCAGATTTGAGCTTCCCTGAGTCCAAGTTAGGAGTCATGGAAAGAAAGAAAACAAAAAACTAAAAACAGAAAACTCAATGGTATCAGCTGTTCTTTGTGTTTTGACTTCCCTGCCCAAACTCTTATTTATTTTTCAGGATCTTTAGTAGTTATTCAGTTTTTAGTTGTATCCAGAGAGAAAGACAGGATGGAGCCTGCTTATTCCACTTCACTTGAAATTGGACTACATAACAACATTAACCATGATTTTACCACAAAAAGGTAACAAATAAGGGAAAGAGCAAAAGTGGAAAAGGTCCAGATTAACTAGTTCATCTTGACACAAGGAGTGTCTCTGAGTTTCCAGACTAGAGCTCAGCATTTCCCCTTTATTGCTGTATAATTTTATGGGAATTTATGGAAAGTGTGGTTGAAGTGAAGCCTAAGGTAGTTAAGCATGTATTTATGTTCATAAATAAGGATAAGGTTGAGTGGGAAATTTACTGAATATCTTTGGAAATTTGGCAAAAATATCTTAAGTTTGGGTTATTATAGGATTTTAAAACTTAGCTCTGAAAATTGTGCTATACGGTGATACTGAGAAGTGACTGGATAATTGATGAGTGGTGTGTATGTGGAGATGGGAGGATCTTTTTGAAGGGTAACTAGAATCAAGAAAGAAACATGACTGAAAAACAGTAGAGGATATGTAACTTTATTTTTCATTGAAAACTTTACAGGAAAGATTAAAGAAGAACATTTCCCGAGCTCACACTCAAGAGTAGTTGGGTATTTTGGAAAACTGCCTTTAAAGAGTTGGTCTTTAGGACTACAGAGAAGTAGGTGGAATCAGCACTTACTTCCTGCAAACAACATCCCTCTCCCTCCATCTTTGACATTTCTCTACTCCCCAAATTCCTTCCTTGGGTCTACCCACCCAGAAAAGGGCCAAGTACCACACTCCTGCCTCTAGGCTTTTTCCAAAGACTGCAGTAACAGAGCTAATAAATGGAATTGTACCCAGGTGCTAGAAAGAATGAGTGGCTTACTTTGTGCACTTAAACAAGTGATACTGACTTTACCCAAATGTAATAATTTTGGTTAAGAGATTTTCATGTAGCAGGGAAGGCTTTGGCTAGAGGGAAGAATCTAGGTGTTAAGGAATTGTGAATAGGAGAATGTTTCCTGATGTCCCTCAAATTACACCACACAGTTCCTAACTGGACTTTGAAAACTGGGTTGTCTTTAACTAGACCCAACTGTATACCAGTTAGAGACTAATAAAAAATATTTGCCTGAACACTGCCTGCTTTTTCTAGCTTTCATTTGGGAGAACTTTCAGTGGGATAAGGGGAGAAGAAAATAGTCTTTTACTGAGGCATATATGTTTGCTGACACAAGTCTGGTTTTATTATTTTTTTCACCAAAGAATCATAGAATTTGGACAGAACAAGTTACTATTTTTAATGTTTAGGCAATGCGAGTTGAGACTAAAATAGGTGAGAGCCCTATAATGTTGAGGCACATCTTAGCCCTTCATTTAGGAATTATAAAAGATCAAGTGTAATGCAGCAGAAGAGGCAAGCTCTGGAATGTAGTAGCTACACATCTATGCACAAACATTCAATTTCTATGATCCTGATGGTTTACCTGTGAAATAGGAAGTTACTCTACACATCATTCCGAAGGACCCTTCCTGCTCTTTGTACAGACCTTACTAAAAGCAGATAATTGGAATAAAGACAAACATGATGGTATTAAATAGTAACTTCTGGTGAGAATCAGGAGCAAATTAAGGCAATATCCAGAGGAAATCTGGTGAATTTCCTCTGCTATAGAATTAAATTTATTTATACAGTGGGAAGTATAGTAATGGTTGCTTAACAACAAGGACACTGCTTTAGAACTAAAATTATTCCTCTGCTATAGAACTAAATTTGCTATAGAACTAAAGTGTGCCTGGGTTTCAGAGGAGGTCAAAATATTAGTGAAAGAAAGTCAAGAAGGTAGAACTGACACCTGAGAGAAGTTTCATAAAAACTCACGGCTGCGAACCTGCTAAAAAGTCAGAAAACCTGTTTGAATCTTAGCTTCATTCTTAGGGATATGTAAACATTGGTAAATAAAAGTTAACTTCTATGTCAGTTTTCTCATATATGGAATGGGATGAGACCATCTTCCCTGGCTGTCTCACAAGGGGTCACAAAGTGACATCATATATGTAAAAGCTATGCATTTTGTACACCAAAAACGCATCAAAAGCTAACACAAGTAATCACTTTGAATTATCCTTTGGGCCAATATAAGTTTTAGGGGGGAAAGAAGAAATAGTAAAGCCTAAATTAACTCACATGTGGGGCAATGATTAAGTGATCTGACAAAATTGGTAAAATTTCATTGTTGGTTGATAATCTTCCTAAAGTGTCAGGATCAATGTTATATTGCACATAATTGAACAGTTTTGCTTTTCAGTGGCTGGGACCACTTGTGTTTACTATAAAGGCCATCATCATTCTAGCACATTTTTAGGTTTCTAGGCTACATGGAGATCAAGTTTCAGGAAAAAAACCAAAAAACAAAAAAACTAACAAGTTGTTTTGATGTAAAGTCACAGAAAAATTCCTGATATTTAGTAGACCCAGGTATTCAGATTTATGTTACTTGAGATTTGATTGTATATTTAATGAAACCAGGAATGTATATTTCCAGCCTTGATCTCTCCATGAAATTCCAGACTTAAATATTCAATTTCTTATGTGACAGCTCACCTTGAATGTCTAATGGATACCTCAATCTAGACATAACAAAAAATAATTCTTGTGTTTCTCCCTCCATCCTTAGTTTCTCTGATAGTCTATATTATCTCACCAAGTGACTGTCTATTATATGCTGTGTACTGTTTTAGCTTCTTATAGACCCAGCTGTAAACAGAAATCTCTACCTTTAAGAAGCTTACATCCTAGAGAGAGTCAAAAAACAAATAATATACTTTGGCATCTTCCTAACCAGATAAAGACCTTTACAATGAAAACTACAAAACACTGCTCAAAAATATCGAAGATGACACAAACAAATGGGAAAATTATCCATGCTCATGGATT
Organism: Cephalopachus bancanus; assembly: GCA_027257055.1. NCBI lineage: Eukaryota > Metazoa > Chordata > Mammalia > Primates > Tarsiidae > Cephalopachus > Cephalopachus bancanus. Next base: position 3,139 of record JAPVLO010004380.1, on the reverse strand, counting down.
GGAAGAATCAACATTGTTAAGATGTCCATCCTACCCAAGGTAATCTACAGATTTAACACAGTACCCATTAAATCATCAACAGCATTCTTCTCAGACCTAGAAGCAACAATACAAAAATTCATATGGAAACATAAACGACCCTGAATAACCAAAACAATCCTCAGCAAACAACAACAAAAAAGCAGGAGGCATTACACTCCCAGACTTTAAGCTTTATTATAAGGCTACAATAATCAAAATAGCCTGGCATTGGTATAAGAACAGGCATATAGACCAATGGAACAGGATACAGATTCCAGAAGCAAAATCTCAATTTCTCAAACAACTCATCTTCCACAGAGCTCCACCATCAACCACTGGGGAGAGGAGAACCTATTTAGTAAATGGTGCTAGGAAAACTGACAACATGCAGAAGATGAAAACAAGACCCCTACCTATCACCATACAAAAAAATCAGCTCTAAACGGATCAAACACCTAAACATAAAGCCTCAAACTATAAGAACCTTAGAAAATGCAGGAGGCACCCTTATGGAAATTGGAACTGGCAACCAATTTCTGATCAAAACCCCAAGTGCCCATACCATAAGAGATAAGATAGACAAGTGGGACCTCATCAAACTGAAACTTTTGCAAAGCCAAAGAAACCATTGAGAGAGTTGGGAGACAGCCCACAGGCTGGAAAAAAATATACATCTGACAAAAAACTGTATATCTGTCAAAGGCCTAGCATCTAGGATCTACAAGGAACTCAAACATGCCAAAAAGAAAAAACAGCCCCATTACAAAGTGGACAAAAGATATGAATAGACACATCTTGAAAGAAGCCATATGAGCAGCCAACAGATATGTGAAAAAATGCTTAGCCTCACTAATCATCAACGAAATACAAATTAAAACCACACTGAGATACCACCTAACTCCAGTCAGGATGGCCATTGCCGATAACTCAAAAAACAACAGATGCTGGAAAGCATGTGGCGAAAAGGGAACACTTCTACACTGTTGGTGGGAGTGTAAACTAGTACAGCCTCTGTGAAAAATACTGTGGTGATTCCTAAAGGATCTAAAAATCAGCCTCCCATATGACTTCCCAATTCCCCTACCGAATATACCTGGAGGAACTCAAATCACTCTATGAAAAAGATACCTGCACACACATGTGTATTGCAGCATTATTCACAATAGCAAAAGTACAGAACCGACCGTGATGCCCATTGAAAGAGAACTGGATTTTAAAAATGTGGTGCATATATACAATAGAATATTACACAGCCATTAAGAGGGACAAAATTAGAACTTCATAGTAACTTGGATTTGGAGTATATTAATACTGAATGATCTATCACAAAAACAAAGAACTGAGTTTCACATGTTCTCACTCATAAGTGGACTTTGAACAACTATTGTAGTACTGTACGAAAGGGCTTGGCAGTAGTGGGAAAATGCCAGGGGAAGGGTGGAGGTGGGATTGGCAGTAGTGGGAAACTGCCAGGAGAAGAGGGGGGCACACCTTGTCAACAAGGGTACCTGCATAACAAACATTTGTATACCTAACCCTGAACTGTACCCCATATATTTAAAATAAAAAATAAAAAATATAGTGAAGTATATTTTAATACTTCTCTGTCACAAAAGTGCCATGAAGAAAAATAAAGCAAAGAAGTAAAATAAGTATTGCATGATCAGAATTAAGTTGCAATTTCAGAATGTGATCAGAGAAGACTTCACTAAGAAAGTGACATTCTAGCCAAGATCTGAAGGTAAGGAATGACAATGCAGATATGGGGGAAAGAGCACTACAGGAGGATCAGCAAATACAAAGAATTTGAATGCATAAAATGTTTAAGGAACAGCAAGGAAGTCAGTGAGACTGGAGTGGACTGAGCTAGAAATAAACAGGCGAGGAGCTTAAAGATCTTAGAGAGGGAGTGACGGTTAGGGTAATGATGTAGGGTTTTGTAAGCCATTGCAATGACTTGTTATTGGGTTATAAATAAAATGGGAAATACAGTAATGTGTTGCTTAACAACAAGGACATATTCTGAGAAATGCCTCATTAGGTAGTTTCATCCTTTGCAAACATCAGAGAGTTTACACAAACCTAGATGTTAGAGCCTGCTAGACTACCTAGGCTATACGGTATAGTATATTTCTCCTAGGATACAAACTTTTACAGAATGCTGTACTGAAAAACTGTACTGAATACTGTAAGTAATTGGGACAATAGTATTTGTGTTTCTAAAACATCTAAACATAGAAAAGTTACCTTAAAAAATGGTATAATTTCATGAAACCACCATTGTATATGTGGTTCATCAATGACTAAACCATCATTATGTGATGCATGATTGTAATTATCAATAATTGGAATTATCTTTTTTATACACTTATCCTTGGAATAAGACTTCTCACTCCAAATTAGAATGTAAATGCTATGAGAGAAAGAACTCTGTTAGTCTTTTTCACACATGGAATCTCAGACTATAAAGAAAATACTCCACAAATCTTTGAATGAATGATTAAGCTCAACAGCAGCTATATTACTAAGAATACAAGAACTAAGCGTGATCATCACAATGATTTTGGCTAAAACATACCAAAACACCTAGTTGGGCATAGGGACTTGGGATCCAGACTGGACTCTGTTCTTTAAAAAGAAAAAGGCCAAGGGGTACATGTGCGGGTTTGCTACATGGATATATTGCGTAATGGTGAGGTTTGCTTAGTGTGCCTGTTACAAAGAATAGAGAATGTTGTACCCAACAAATAATTTTTTAACCCGTACACTCCTTCAACCCTCCGTCTTTTTGAAGTCCCCAGTGCCTGTTATTTCCCTACATAATGGCCTGTTTTTTACTCATAGTAACGTTAGGTCACTGTCTCACACTTAACTTGAGTTTCCTCATCTGTGAAAGGAGGAGGGTTGTATTAAGCAGTTTCTCTCTGGTTCTAACAGCCTATTATTACACAAGTCAGGCATCATAGGAGTGATTATTGTGACACCTACTGGTTTGGCATGTTTATGGAATTCTGGTATTCTTACATGCTGTTTTATTATCATTTTCAAATTGAGAGAATATGTTTGAGTTTGTTGCATGTTTGAAGTACTCATGATAAATTTATGGTTTGACTTTCAA
>JAPVLO010004379.1:0-15827 GCA_027257055.1 Cephalopachus bancanus | reverse complement strand
ACATATATGCATACATACATATGTTATACATACACACACAATTTATTTTTCATGGAAAGAACATGGGCAAAATGAAGTTGCCTAGAAAATTGACCTGAATTCTCCAGATTAATTAACTGTCTGGCACAAACCACCTTGACAATTAGTCAAGTCTACACTTTATTTCTGCAAGTGTTGTCCTCTAAAATTGTGTGTGATCAAAAGACTATGAGCAAATTTAATAGATGATTGCAATTATGAAATGAATCCAGATCTTATGATTAGAGCAAAGACAGATTCTTTTGAAGTAATCCTCAGATCTCAAAACCTTTCTGGATCTTCTTGCTTTCACCTGGCAATGTTTTTCTACTTTTTCTCACTCTTACCTCCTTTACTACCAGGTGGTATTGACTCAGAACGTCTCAATGGTTGTTATTCTTTGACTCTGCCTCTATTTATTCATTTTTTTAAAAGTGAAAGTATTAAAAATATATATGTTCTGTGTACATAAATGCTGTGAACATACATTTGTGGAAAGCAAAGATATATCTTTGTCCTAAAGTGTAAGTCACTCCCTCAGCTTGGATATAATGGGTGACAGACCTTTTCATTTGTAATGCAATGTGGTTTTGTCATTCTTTCTTTCTCCAGACTGTCTGATCTGCACTGTCCAGGGTGGTAACCACTATCTGTAGGTGGCTATTAATCACTTGATATGTTTGACTAAATTGAAATGTGCTCTAAATGGGATACACACACCAAATTTTAAGGATTTAGAAATGCAAAAACAAAATATATGACTTATTTATAATGTTTTAAATTATAATGATCTAAGATCATGATAATATCTGGGGGTAAAAATATAAGAAATAATCAACATTATTACTTGTTACTTTCTCTTTTTAATGTGGCTATTAGAAAATTTAAAACTACACATGTGGCTAGCTTTACATTTCTATTTGGCAGAACTACCTTAGACTATAAGCACACAGAGAATAAAGATCATGTTTTACTAATTTCTGTGTCTAAATATCCATTACATCAATGATGAAGGTGTTCAGTAAATGTGTTTTATTGACTATGTATTTTAATAGCCATCATTAATGTTCTTAGTCTAAGAACAAGATGCTAATTTGCAGCATCAAAAGTTATTTTAGGATTGAAACATTTGATGTCCCCAATTTTTTGTATTTATATCTTAAGATATAACAGTTTGGGAAAAATTTCAATGCTTTCTTCACGCATACAATTTGATTTAGTTACCTATATATCCTGTTCATTTGTGTCCACAATCCTTTCTCTGTTATTTGACCTGGCACATTACACAGATGATTTTCCCCAAATGCTGCCTGACTGTTTAGTAGAGGGCCAAATGCTATATCCTCACTCTGTCTGGCAGGATCACTAGGTAATGAAAAAGATAGCAAGTAACAGTACGACGCTTGAGCAAATCTGTTCATTTACCACTGGTATTCCAGTCAGTTGTCTGGGAAGCCTCAGGAGATTCCAAATCCATTTTTCATGAGTTGCATAATGGAGAGCAAAATCTCTGGGAAATTTGATATTGCTTTGGGAAGTCCAGGACATAGGTCATTTATCATTTCCTATTGGCTTCTAGAACCTCAGTTTAGCCTTGTAAGACTTCAGGATATGGGTTTTGTTTTGCTTGTTTTTATTTTATTTTTTATTTTTGGTAAAAGATGGAGACATGAGAACTGTGATAGATTCTTTTTTGCTGTGGTCCCAAAATAGATAGCTGACAGAGTAAAGGAAACTAACTAGATACATCAACTAAATACAGGTTGAGAATGCTTAATTCAAAAATACTTTGGAAGTGCTCCAAATTCAAAATTTTTTGAACACTGGGGGGACAAAAAGAGCGAGAGTGAGAGAGAGAGAGACAGAGAGAGAGAGAGAGAGAGAGAGAGAGAGAATGATCTATTCTAATATAAATCACATGTAAAATAACCCAAAAAATAACTGATTGAGTCAAAGGCAGATGTGAGAGCTTAAAATGCTAGTCACAATCAAAAGTCTTCTTTTCATCAAAAGCTGACAGCAACTGGCCAAGACCTTCACTAAGTGGTGTGCTAAAGAGTCTCCAGCCAAGAGGCAAAAAATGAATAAAGTGAAAATTATTGCTATTACCTTTAGTTGAAGATGACAGATCAGGCCAAGTTGACCTGTGAGGATTGAAAGTCAATGCACCGAAAGCTATGCCAGAGACCCGGCCTGCTCTGAATCCCAGAGATCCTGCTTCACCCATCAGCAATAATCACTGCTAAAGGTCTGACATCCTCTGCTTTTCACTAGAGCTAATCAGCACACAGGTGTGCTCACAGTCACACCATATCATACCTCCCTTAGTCCAGACTTGAAATCTGCTGTCATCCTTTAAAATCTGTCCTTTAGCTGGGCTTGGTGGCTCAGCCTGTAATCCCACGCCTTTGGGAGGCTGAGGTGAGTGGATTGCCTGAGCCCACGGGTTCGAGACCCACCTGGGCAGCAAAAACTCATCTCTACAATAAATAAAAAATCAGCCGGGCATGGTAGCGCATGCCTGTAATTCCGGTTACTTGGAAGGCTGAGACGGAAGCATCGCCGGAGCCAAGCAGGTCGAGGCTGCAGTGGCCACTTCTGCACTCCAGTCTGGGCGACAGAGTGAGATTCCAACTCAAAAAAAAAAAAAAAATCTGTCCTTTATAGAGATTTATTTTCCTCAATTTACAAATTCTCTTTGGCAGTTGTTTTCTACCTCAAAAACAAGCAAAAATCTCTACTATGACCACTTGTGTACCTAATCCTGAATTTTACCCAACATATTTAAAGTAAAAAAAATTAAAAGTAAAAAATTTTTTAAAATCTCTTGACTCTGAAATAGCTAATGTATATTAGTATTGTTTTTATGTACCCTTTAATTTAGATTATCTTTAATTTAGTTGCTGGAGAGGGTGTGGTGAAAAGGGAATACTTCTACACTGTTGGTGGGAGTGCAAACTAGTGCAACCTCTGTGGAAAACAGTGTGGTGATTCCTAAAAGCTCTAAATATTGACCTCCCATATGACCCCACAATCCCCCTACTGGGAATATACCCTGAAGAACTCAAATCACTCTATAAAAAAGATACCTGCACATGTATGTTTATCGCAGCATTGTTCACAATTCCAAGAACCTGGAATCAACCATGCTGTCCATCAAAAGAGGACTGGGTTTAAAAAATGTGGTACATATACATAATGGAATACTACACAGCCATAAAAAAGAACAAAATCCTGAATTTCGCAGCAACCTGAAAGGAACTAGAGTCTATAATACTTAGTGACCTCTCACAGAAACAAAGATCTGAGTATCACATATTCTCACTCATATAGTGGACCTTGAACATCTATCATAATACTATAAGAAAAGGATTGACAGTGGTGGGAAACTATTGCGGGGAGGGAGGGGAAGGAAGGTGAGATTAACGGTAGTCAATATCTGTCTGGGGACGAGGAGACACCCCTTATCAACAAGGGTGCCTGAATGAAACATATTTGTATACCTACCCCTTAACTGTACCCCACAATATCAAAATAAAAAATATTGATTAAAAAAAAGACATGAAATCATTCTTTAAGGATTTTAGTTTAACCAAGCTCCCATTTGTATTTTATTTGATGCGGGCACAGTAGTTTTGTTGTTTATAGTCACTGAGCATTTTGTTACTTCCCCGAGAATGTCTTACCTGTTAATCACTCCCCCAACACAAACACACATACACACACAGTAGTGTATGAGAACTTCTTATTCTAGTATCTTTTAATGGAAATGAGTTAGCAAAAGAAACCATCAAGAGAATAAAGAGACACCCCAGAGAATGGTAAAAAAAACTTGCAAACTATGCATCCGACAAAGACCTAACATCCAGGATCCATAAGGAACTCAAACAAATTGATAGGCAAAAAATAACTCCAGTAAAGAGTGGACATAAATAGACACCACTCAAAGGGAGACATATGAGCAACCACAAACCTATGAAAAAATGCTCAGTATCACTAATCATAGAAATGCAACTCCACACCACAATGAGATATCATATCATACCATTCAGGTTGGCTATCATTAAAAAGTCAAAAAACAAGAGGTGTTGGTGAAGTTGGTGAAGCCATCACCTGTGTCTAGGGATAATTGAGTCCTCTGAGGCTCTCATGGCTGCTCACAGAGTTGCCACTGTCCCTAACCCTCACTGTGTGTGGCTGTTCTGTTATTACTATCCACCAAACCTGGGGCTTGAGTACAAATCTCCAATGTAGCTCCTTCATTGTGGCTCCTTCATTATGGCTCCCTCAAGCTGAAGCCTAACTTCAATGACCTTGATTGTTTCAGCCTATACCTAACACAGCTGCCACATCAAGATCTCTAGAATCAGCCTCAGAGTGCAACCAAATCCTCTTGAATCAACCATCCTGGAATAGTGGCTCTTAACCCCAGCAGTATAGCAGAATCCACTCCAAGTTCAATTCCATTCCTTTAGAATGAGAAACCTTGGGAGGTTGAGGTAAGTGAGTTGCCTGAACCTGTGGGTTTGAGACCCACCTGGGCAACTTGGCGAGAACTCATCTCTAGCTGGGTGTGGTAGTGCGCACCTGTAGTTTCAGCTACTTGGAAAGTTGAGGCAGAAGGATTGCTGGAGCCCAGCAGGTCGAGGCTGCAGTGGCCAGGAGCAGCCACTGCACTCCAGTGTGGGTGACAGAGTGAGACTCCAACTCAAAAAAAAAAAAAAAAAAGAGAAACAGTGTCTGAGATAGCAAAGCCAGTCCAGGACCAATATGATAACAGCATGTGCAGTGGAAGCTGTTTCAAACCCTTTTATAAGTGAACATGCTATAAATCATAAAGTAATAAAAATAAATTCTAGTATTAAAATTATTATTGTGATAACTAATTGCCATGTTAATTTTGTCATGATTAAACTATTGTTTCAACAGTTTCTTCAAATTAGGGAATCTTCCTCCTACTTTTCTATTAATTTATTCGAAGTCTCATACAATCTGGTTCATCTCAGCTTCCCGGATCCACCTTGTCTGTGACCATGACAAGCTACTGGCACCATAAAAAGCAAAAGCAAACCTTGCAAACTGCTTGTCTTACTTCATCTTTCAACACAGTTTCTGGTTTCTTTCCAATTGCCCTTGCTTTTGGCCTCAGGATTCATCTTGACTCACTACCACCTATGGGCTAGCCCTGACTCTGCAGTGTAAGGAGGACTCAGGCCTCTTCACCATGAATCCAACTTTTCCTCCATATCAGCAGCCTTCGGTTGCCTTTATAAACTGTCCTTAGATATTATCTTTGTTTGTGCTGCTATCACAAAATATCTGAGACTGGGAAATTTTTAAACAACAGAAGCTTATTTCTCACTGTTCTGGAGACTGGGAAGTCCAAGATCCAGGCACCGCAGGTTCTGTGTATGGTGATCATTTGTTCTTTATAGGTAGAGTCATCATCTAGGTTTTTTCAGATGAAGAGACACAGGGACAAAGAGCAAAAAGGGCCCTCTGAGTGTTCCTTCAGCCTCCTTTATAAAAGTGGGGCCTTCATGACTTAACGACTTCCCAAAAGGCCCCATTTCTTTTTTTTGAGTTGGAGTCTCACTCTGTCCCCAGACTGGAGTGCAGTAGCCGCTCCTGGCCACCGCAGCCTTGCCCTGCTGGGCTCCGGCGATCCTTCCGCCTCAGCCTTCCAGGCCCCATTTCTTAACAGCATCACCTTGGAGTTGTTTAACATGAATTTTGAAGAGACATATACATTCAAACTGTAAATTAATAGGATTTTTTTTCTTTTCTATGTATCTATCTATGAAGATTAATAATATCTTTATAATGAAGGTGGGAAAAACCTGCTGCTTCCATTTTTATAAAAAAGGAAACTAAGCAATATAATCCACTTAATAATCAAATCAGCAGCTTTCTAAAAACAGAATCCTCACCAATTTCCCCATTACCTTTTTTACTGATTACCTCTTTTCCTGAAAACCCTCTTATACAACTCATGTAGTTAATTAAAGATGTTCTAAATCTTATCTCTTTCTCATGCTACAATCTTTACATGTAGATTTAGCATGCCACTCTCCTGGCCTAAAAGATTCATTGACTTCGTATTTCTAGAAGTGATCCTCCCTTTGTGGGGCATATCACACTAGGAGAAGTCACAGCATATTGGGGGAAAGTGTGCTCACAAAAAGCTGTTTCTATATTGTAATTATATTTCCAAACAATATTTTGGGAAGTTTTCAAAAAATATGTATTGCTTCCATAATAAAACTTATAAAAAGGAAACTTCACTTATTCATTCCATGACTAACTCTTCTTCACATCCATACTATGCATCAGGAAGTATTCTTACTGCAGAGAAAGCTTTGCTGGATTAGTAAAAGGAAGCAGACAAGCCGGGGCAATGCTGAGAAAAGATGATCAAATGAAAATACTAGAAAAGGTCCACAAAGTGGAAAACTGAAGTTCTACCATGACAAATTTCAACTCTGAATGTTTTTCAGCTACTTCATAATTTAACTCCTCCTAAGCCATTATAAAGGATTGAATGGTGCACCCCAAAAGATATGCCCAAGCCTTAATTCCTGGAACACAGGACATTATTTAGATAAAGGATCTTTGAAGATATAATTTAAGGATCTCAAGATAAGATCATCGTGGTTTATCTGGGTAAGAGCTAAATCCAATGACAAGTGTCCTTATAAGAGACGTACAGGAAGAAGAGGAGAAGGTCATGTGATGACATAGGAGACAATGGAGCGATTGCATCTACAAGCCAAGGAACACCTGGAGCCATCAGCAACAGAAAGAGACAAAGAAAGATTCTCCTCTAGAGCCTTCAGGGAAAGCATGACCCTGCCAACAAACTTTGATTTCAAACTCTGATCTCCAATTTCTGTTGTTTCCAGTCACCAAGTTTGGCTAATTTTTTATGGAAACCACAATAAACTAATAAAGCCATACACTCTAATGAGGATGTACATAATTGGTATATAATAAATCCTTTATAGATTCCAGACCAACTGCTTTCTACAGTTTAAGAACTGACTCTGAGGTAGGGGAGAGGGAGAGGGCAGTCCAAATTAAGTCAAGATTACTATTCCACTCACACAACATGTGTGATCTTACTCTAGAAAAAAACAATAAAATGCAGTACTTTCTTGTCTACCATGAGCTATATTAAACAAGAATGGAAAAATATAACACAAAGAATTTTGATTTTTTTCAAACACAATCTGCTCAATTTTTGGGGAAATTATTGTCCAAATAATTCCAGAAATACAGTCTAATTATATTTTAAACAGGATGTACACTGATTGGACCCTTATTTTTATTCTTTGTAGGTCAATCACTTCTCCCATTAATCTCTCCTATTTAGCTACAAGAGTGAATTTGGAAATCCAATATTTATTCTTAAATCATTCAGAGTTCTAACTTTGTTGCATAGTAATTATAAATTAAACCACAAACCAAGACTGTACAATACTCAACACTGAATATTTTTTTTCTGAGTTGTAGTCTCACTCCATCACTCAGGTTGGAGTGCAGTGGCACACTCACGGCCACCCCAGCGTCAACCTGCTGGGCTCATGCAATCCTTCCACCTCAGCCTTCCAAGTAGCCGGAACTACAGGCACGCACTACCACGCCCGGTTAATTTTTTTTTTTTTTTTTTTTTTTTGAGTTGGAGTCTCACTCTGTCGCCCAGACTGGAGTGCAGTGGCCGCTCCCGGCCACTGCAGCCTCGACCTGCTGGGCTCCGGCGATCGTTCCGCCTCAGCCTTCCGAGTAGCTGGAATTACAGGCATGCGCTACCACGCCTGGCTGATTCTTTGATTTCTTGTAGAGATGAGGTCTCGCTGCCCAGGCGGGTCTCGAACCCACGGGCTCAGGCAATCCACTCACCTCAGCCTCCCAAAGGCACGGGATTACAGGCTGAGCCACCGAGCCCGGCTTTAATTTTTTTTGTTGAGGAGATGAGGTCTAGTCAAGTTGCCCAGGTTGTTCCCGAATTGTAGACTCAGGCAATCTGCTCATCTTAGCCTCCCAAAGTGCTGGGATTACAGCTTGAGCCACAGCACCCAGCTAATAATTTTTACATTAAAATAAAATAGATTTTTATATTAGAATAAAGCATAAAACAGCATTGAACATAGTAACACTTCTGTACAAAAATTAAAAGAAAATGCAGAAATCAAGAGAAGAAGTTAGCTATTTTTCGGTATGCTCGATCTTAAACACCTAAACATGGTTTGGATCATAATTGAGCACAAAGACAAGATAGATGAGGAATGGAGGAAGGGGAAATAAATACAACTCTGAGTGAGAATTTCCTGACAAATGTGCCTTGCCATTGAATTTCCACATCCACAGCTGAGGAACATCTGCACTGCTTGCATTTCCTTTCATTACCCAGACACCAATCACTTGGTCATTTATCATTCCTGTATATATGGTATTATTGAAATGTGATGATTCATCGCTTTCCATTGATTGAATAGCATCCAGAATTCCCTCGCAAATGTTTTGCATATAGAGGTGACTAAACAACTAAAATTCTGTGAGGCTTCCTTTTAATAACACATTCGGGAAAGATGTGGTAAAGCTGGTTTTGTCTAATTTCTCCCATTAGCAAGGCGCCCATGCTTTACCTGCTGCCCTGCCGGCCTTCACGTCACTTTCCCTTCACATCCTGCTCATTCTACATGCTTTCATGTGTAGCTAGACAAAAAGTGCTGTTAATTGAGAATATTTGGAAACTATTTTCCTTGCCTTCCTTTAAGTAAAGATATAAAAATAAGTAGGAACAAATAGATGTGACTATTATGTAAGGAGATTCTTTAGTATGTCACTAAGGTAGTCTATCCTGGGAATATAGCATGTTATAGATGAACAGATCAGACTTTGTAAATCAGAAGTCAGATTGCCATTTTTCTAGAAAGTGGTTAATTGTGTGTGTGTGTGTGTGTGTGTGTGTGTGTGTGTGTGTGTGTGTCTACTGAATGGAAAGAAATATCATCTATAGGTGAGCCATTGCAACCCTCTCGGAGCTTAGCAGTGTGTCAATTGCAGATGTTCAGAAACTGTTTATTGATTGCCATGGACATGCAGATTGTTTTTTTTTCTGGGTTGTAGAATCTCAGAGATGGCGGCAAATTGAGGATTTAGTCATCCTGATGCATTAGTCCTACTGAAAGTCTGTAGAATCTCTATGTCATGGCAACTAAATCTCATTCTGAGAGAAATACTGAAAACCTCATCCAAATCTCATTCTGAGAGAAATACTGAAGCCCACTGCCACCATGTTTCCCTCCACAGGTAAGTACAGCTTAAGGCAAAAGCTAAATTCAACAAGAGAACGTGGGTAGCTGTGAAAGGACATAATCTCTTCTACACTGAATCTGAAAAATCTCTTATGACACACATTTGATCCTCTTTCTTTCTCTCTTCTCTCTCCCTCCGTCCTTCACTCTCTTTCTCTGTCAGGCAGAAAATGAGAAATAACATGTATAGAGCATCTGCTATGTGCTAAGTAAGCTCTGCAGTAGACACTTAATCCTGCTTAACTCAATTGTGATAACAACATCATCTTTGGAGAAACCAGAGCCCAGAACATATGCCAGCCCACTGTTCAGTGGTGGAGACAAATGTACAGCCAGATAGCCAACATCTACATCCACCATCTTTCTCCTACATTATGTTACCCCTAGCAAAGAAGCTCAATCAGATCAATCGGTCAATGAGGAAACCTGAGAAGTGAGCCAACAGGTAAGCAGAACACACAAGAAAGTACTTTTTAACTAAGAAAATTTGTGGACAAATTTACAAAAACATTTTATTGATCACTGAGCATGGTCCTAAGGAAAAGCAGACTTGGGTACAGATATTCAAAGAAGATTATAAATAGTATAGTCTGTAGTCTTGGTCACAAACAAGAATTAATTTAAATTAAATAGAAAGGAAAGTAAGGCATCATTTAGAGTTTAGGAAAGATTAAGACAGAGATAAATTCAGTCACCAAGTTAGGAGCAAATACAGCTGATAACTCCATAGGAATTAATAGTTCTAATCAGTATTTGAAGCAAAAAAAAATTTAGACAGATATATTCTAATGTGATACCTTGCATATAGCTTTTATTATTAAAAATCTAGGACAATTAAAATTAGCCTAAATCCTAATTCTAGAGCCCGTATCCCTAGGAGACAAGAGGGGCTGTATACTTTCCAAGTATATCCCGCAGCTTAAAAAAAAACCCCTTTTATAACTAAAGAGATGCTAAATCTAAGCCTTAGTTTTCCTCCATTAAATTCTATCCATATAGCCTTGTGTTCCATGGATTTTAAAAGTTGATTTTAATGAGAATGCATCTACCCAAGTACTTGCATAAGATATTCCAATTTGTATTGCATAAGTGTTATGGACTGAATATTTGTGTAACGCCTCCCCCCGCAAAATCATATGTTGAGATTCTCACCTCCAATGAGATGATATTGGAAAGTGAGGTCTTTGGGAGGTGATTAGGGCATAAGGATGGAGCCCTTATGAGTGGGATTAATACCCCTTTAAAAGAAACCTCAGGAAGCTCCCTTACAATTTCCACCATGTAAAGTTACAGTGAAAAGATGTCTTTCTGTAAACCAAACCAGGCAACGGACCCCTACTAGATACCAAATCTGCCAGCAGCAGGATTTTGAATTTCCTAGCCTCCAAAATTGGGAGAAATATGCTTCTGTTGTACATAAGCCACCCAATCTATGGTATTTTTGTTACAGCAGCCTGAATGGACTAAAATAATGAGTGTTTACATTTTCAACCATATATTTAATTAACAACTAATAACATTATGAAAATATATCATCAAATGAAAGATTAAAGAATATTGCCACAACAAAAATGATGCTTAAGAGTCTTAACATTCACTTGGTGTATTGTCTGAGACACTTAATATGTCTTTGACACAGCTCTAATGAAAATGAACTAGATGAACACGCATTAGACACAATGCTGCAGTGATTTCAAAATGCACATCTTCTGAAGTACAGAACACACATGTTCAAAACACACGTTTTACTTTACCTTACTTAAGAAGAAAATTGTGTGTGTGTCCTATAAAGCAAATATGTTCAAAGAACTACCATGGTTAAATCTAGGGAATCAGTGTCTGGTTGTTCCTCTTACTATACTTCCTACTTTTGTGTGTCTTTGAAATTTTCAAGATAAAACATAACACATATGTATTCAGTACATAAGGCCAGTAGCACACATTCCATTGGAAATTTCTAAGGAAGTAAAGATACTCTGTGTAATATAGTAATGGCGGTTACATGATATGAATTTGTGAAACCCCATAGAACTGTACAATACAAAGTATGAGGTCTAATTTATGCTATGAAATTTAATTAATATAATATTACAATACAGGATCATTAATTGTAACAAATGTACCACATGACAAGATTTTCATAGTCACAAAAACTGTGTGTAGGGGGGAAAGGGGTATATAGGAACTCTGTACAATCTGCTAACTTTTTCTATAAATTTAAAAGTTATAAAAACAGTTATTAACTTTTTAAAAAAGATTAACATGTTATGAGTGTGGAAAGAAATGTTATAAGTTTTAAGAATAAAGGCAAAGAAAGCTATTGAGGTTACATTAGAGAATGATGGTGGTGGTTTGAAGTAAGGTAAGAACAATAAACATGAACTAAAATCAAAAAAGTCAAAAGATTGTGATCAATCAAATTGTTGAGAGAGACAGGGGGAAGGAAGGAAGGAAGGAAGTAAGGAAGGAAGGAAGGAAGGAAGGAAGAGAAAGACAGGAAAGGTTGAAAGACACAAGTTAATCCCTCAAGTTTCTGGCTTGGCAAAAAAAATTATCTTCTACAATCATCAACCAAAGTTACTATACTAGAAAGAAATACCTGTAGATGTTATAGGTATTCATCTTGCTAAGAATCAATAAATGTTACTGGTAATCCGCTAAAATACTAGATTGAAATATTTTAACATTTTTTTATGAACTTCACAGGCTTACAGAGGCAATATTCTATTATTATGATGGAAGGTTCTTAATACAGAACAGTGCCTAAACCATTTGCTTTTTGTAGTCAGACTTTTTGAAACTTGGGTTGTGTTTGATCAGTTCCGCTCATGCTGTGTCTAGCAGAATCAATTGATGTTCACTATATTGGCAACTTAAAAGATCAGTGTTGCTGTTTAGCAAAGATAAGCTAGATAGTTACCTGTGATTGCAAGACAGGAGACTTTCTGTGATACAAATTGTGGGGCAGCGGCAGCGTTTCTATAAGCCATAGCTTTTTGTTGTTGCTCAGGCTCTCGTTGTCAAATCCTGTGATAAGCTGAGAAGAAAAGATTTATCAACATGTTTTCTGTCATACAACAAAAGATACACAGGAATGGATGCTTGAAACACTCATTAATAGACATAGGTTGTCAGCATTGTATAGCAGGGCAGATTATACTCATACTGATTAAGGGCCCTGATCTTAAAGGCAATTTGCACTAAAAGGTAAGGCAGACAGTCAAAGACCCACAGCTCTACTTGCACTTGAAGGAATTGGAAGAAAGAAGAGGTACTATTTTGTTTCAAAGTATAGGTTTGTAGGAAATGCTTAGTGTATTTCTCTTTATGTATGCGTGTGTGTGTGCACATGTATGTGTGAGACTTGTGCCTGCAAGAAAAGATAAAGGTATACTTTCTCCCCTTTTTTTCACTTGATATAAACTATGTGATTATTCCATGAACAAGAGAGATAAATTCAACCAATATCTTTTGCCGATTGTGAAAAATCCACAGAAATAGAAACACGACACATCTTCCTTGATGATATTAAAACTCCAAAGTTTTGCTCAAATGATTCAATAAGTCATGTTGACTTGGCTGAGTTTAGTCTAACATTACTGACTCAATACCAAAAAAATCCTGTGAAACATTAAATTAAATTTATTCATATTTGTGGCCAAAATGCTCAGTGAATTAGGATTGCATTCATCTACATATAAAGAAAACCCTATTATAATAAAATTTAAGTTTCCTCACAGAACAAGAAGTCCAGAGAAAATAGCCTCAGGCTAATCAGGATTTCCATTATGCCAATAATGCCTATGTAACCTCTCTTTGTGTCTATTCCACCATCTTTCTTATGTGGTTTTCCTCTTTCTACTTGTTGGTCCTTGGTTACAAGGTTTGTCTCAAATGCACACTTTAGAAAAGGAAGGTCAAAGGCACAGAAAGAATACATGCCAGCACAAGACATATGTAATTTTTTCATAGGAAAGCCTATTTTAAAGCAGTCCTAGAATCTCAATCCAGTCAGCTTATCTTTGCATTTCTTTGGCTAAGGTTAGGTGACATGACTCCCCATTGCTGCAAGGAAGTTAGAAAGCTGTTTTAATCTAATCTGGGTACACAGCTGTCCCAAGCAACCTTTCAGAAATTGCCACAATTAAAAATCAGATGTGAATTATTGTGAAATATCTGAGTGAACTTTAGAAATTAGCACTAGAATTCTGGCACTGTCAAAGTGACCCATAAAATTTCAGTTTCTGAGAGTTCCTCAATATTATTCCATGCTTTTTATCCATGGGTCAAGAGTGTGGGGAAGAGTAGGGAAAATGGCACACAGTAGATAACCAAAGCAAATATCCAAGGGGAAAAAAACACTTTCTTTTTTATTTTATTGCAAAGAAAATGCTTCCATTGCATATTATTCCAAAAAGCATCTAGACCTGCAACCACTCTACTTACATCTTGTGCCACCTACTGTCGTGCAAATATACTAAGTCAGATCTTTGACATGCCGAACCATTCCTGATAATGTTCTGTAGAGAGGAGTTTGATGACTTCCTTCCCTAAAGGAGTACTTCATCTCCCCCAGTCCTTTCTGTGCACCATCTTTTTATTTCCTTCCCTCAGTATTGTCTTCTTTATTTGTCCATTGATGTGATTCTTCTTTGACTCTACACTAGAACACATGTTCCATAAGGGAAAGGAACCCTTGTTTTTATTTACAAGTGCAGCCCTAGGATCTAGAACAGTGTTGGGTGTATGGGAGGTATCCAGTAAATATTTATTGAATTATTCAGTTATACAGGAAGGATGAATTCATTTTCAATATTGAAAATTATAAGGCAATATGTTTTCTTTCAATATGAGAAAAAACAAAATAATAGTCTGTGAAGGTAAAAATGCAGTGGTTTCTCATGAGGGTGTTGAAACCCAGAGTAAAGATGACAACATTTCTTTCAAAATATGATTCTATGATATCAAATAAATGGATTATGCTGTGAGTTCCTTGAGACAGGTGGCTTTGTTTTAATCATCTCTATACTCCTGGTGAAATACTTGGTTCAAATGTATTAAATGAAAAAGTCATTTTGAATGTAATCAATATTACCAGTCATATTTATTTTCAGTCTATTTATCATAGTCCAATCAGGACAGGATGCCACACCGGTAATGTAAACAGGGAATCAAGAACTCTTAACTATGGTGGTTAACCATGGTAGAATGTGGTTAACAACTGATGAGATAGAAAAGAATTCTAAGGTGTAACAGAAATAGCAAGTGCAGTGCGGGGGCCCGCCCCACAAGGGTCGTGAGATCTCCTGAAGGAGAGATGGATAGGTGAAAGACGAAAGTCATAGACTCGGACACCTGCTTCCTGAACAGATGACAATTTAATGTTAGTTAACACAGAGCTTTTATACCATTCGTGAAGGGGCAAGACAAAGAAAATCCCTTCACGTACATATCTTCTAAAAGTTACCATCTAGTGGTCTTAGTAGCAAACAAACCAAGATTCCCATAGGCATTTAGACAACAGGTCTTATTCATAAAGCCAACAATGATACTTTCAGTCCAATGTCCCAAATTACAGTCCTTGAAATGTCTCAAGAAAGTTTCTTTAAGTGCACATTTCTTTATGTGTCAGGATTTTTCCCATCTTAGACTTTTATGTTCTTCAGAGTCCCGTGATCGCCTCCCTTGTCCAGATGTCTTCGTTACTTTTCTCTTGCAGGGCTTGTTTCTAAAGAGAACTAAAAAGAAGCTTTTAGTAATGTTTCCCAGACCCCCCAAGGTTGCTTTCTGTCTTTAGCTGATATATCATAAAAGTGTCTGATTAGTATATTATGAGTTCAGTGAAAACCCATAAAAGTTAACTTAGAGTTTTAACTATTGAATTAAGTAAAAACTTTAACATTAATCTTTATCCTAAGTCAGTGAAAACAGTGTTATAAGTCACCTACATAACTCCTAGATAAGTGTTAGAACTTATGATGAATTCATAATGAACTTACTATAAACTTGTGCTTCTAAAAATCCTCATGTCTAAACACTAAACTACATAATTCTGAATCAAATAAAGAGTGGATATACTTATATAATTTATTACTTAAGCAATATCTAGTAACTTATAACCAAGTGAAAGAAAGCATTCTTGATGTGCTTCAGAGTTTAACCCTTGCATATGTCAGAAAAGGCCAAACAGCATAGTGGGAAATGGAAAAATGAACCATGACATTTCCAGGTTAGCTGTGATTCTTTGCATAAACATGCCATCTTCTTCTTCCATGACTGCACAGAATTTCTTCAGCTGTACCAACAGCAAGGACGGAAGACAGAAGGGCCTCAGCTGCCCAGACTCACTTTGCGGCCGGGAGTCCTCAGCGCACCTGGACTTTGTCAATCAGTTGGACCTCCAAGGCTGGCTCCCAACAGTGCAGGAAGTGGCTGCCTTTCCTAAGGGCTGAGAAAAAAGTGAATAAAAAGCATAGAGATTATAAATGTGAG
>JAPVLO010004378.1:0-29498 GCA_027257055.1 Cephalopachus bancanus | reverse complement strand
TCTGAAATCTATTTCAAAAGATAGAAAGAGAGGGAACACAGTCCCTAAATCATCTTATAAGATAAGCATCACCTTAATACAAAAGTCAGACATCACAAGAAAAAACTGCAGAGCAATATATTTTATACACATAGAGGAAAAAATTCTCAAGAAGATCTTAGCCAATAAAATACAACATATATAAAAATGAATATGCAACATGAGTAAGAAGAATTTATATCTAGTATGTGAGCCTGTTTCAGCATTTGGAAGTCAATTACTGTAATTCATCACAACAGCATACTAAAAAATTAAAATACATGATCATACAATAAATGCATTTGACAAATTTAAACATCATTTATCATTTGTTTCTCAAAACTCTGAGTAAACTTGGAACAGAGTGAAATTTTTTCAAGATGATAAATAACACCTACAAAAAAATTACAGAGCTGGGCTTGGTGGCTCCACCTGTAATCCTGCCCCTTTTGGGAGGCTGAGGTGAATGGATTGCCTGAGCCCGCAGGTTTGAGACCCGCCTGGGAAGGCGAGACCTCATCTCTACAATAAATCAAAAAATTAGCCGGGAGTAGTAGTGCAGCCTGTAATTCCAGCTACTCAGGAGGCTTAGGCGGAAGGATCGCCGGAGCCCTACAGGTCGAGGATGCGGTGGCCGGGAGCGGCCACTGCACTCCAGTCTGGGCAACAGAGTGAGACTCCAACTCAAAACAACAACAACAGCAATAAAAAAAAAACCAAAAACTACAGCTAATGTTATAAGTAATGGTGAGAAACTTGAAGCCCCTTCAGTAAGATCAAGTACAAAGCATGAATGTACCCTATCACCAATCATTTTTAACATCATACTGGAAGTTCTAGTTGTTTTAAATAAAAAGAAGAATAAGCCAGGTTTGGTGGCTCAGCCTGTAATCCCTCATTTTTGGGGAGCTGAGGTGAGTGGATTGCTTGAGCCCGGGTTCGAGACCGCCTGGGAGGCGAGACCTCATCTCTACAATAAATAAAAAAATCAGCCGGGCGTGGTAGCGTGCGCCTGTAATTCTGGCTACTTGGAAGGCTGAGACAGAAGAACCCGGGAGCACAGTGGGTCGAGGCTGCGGTGGCCGGGAGCGGCCACTGCACTTCAGTCTGAGTGACAGAGTGAGACTCCAACTCAAAAAAAAAAAAAAAAAAGAATAAAAAAACAAAGATGTATTCAGTTTGGGAAAAAGAAGAACTAAAACAACCTTTGTTCACAGATGTTGACTATCTACATGCATAATATAAAATAATTAACAAAAAATTTCTTAAGCAAATGAGTGATATGGACACTTTTATTTTTCTTACATGATACACAGTTAATATATAATATCAATCATATATAAAATGAACAACTAGACTGTGAGATTTTTAAAAATGCTATTTACATTAACCTTTTTAAAAAATACATAGGTATAATTGCAATAAAATATGTATAAATTTTATAAAAAAAACTAAAAACTCTGATGAACTAAATCAAAGAAGCACTATACAACTGGAGAAACATCTCACATTCATGGATAAGATTCAAGATTTATTTCTTGCTAAGTTGATTCAGCAGACCCCAAATAAAATCTCATCTCATTATTTTATGAATGTTAACAAACTTATTCTAATGTGGTGAAATGCTCAATAGTCAAAATGATATTGAGAAGAAAAGCAAAGATGGAGTAATGACACTACCCAAAACCCTTTTAAAAAAATGCTATTTACATTAACTTTTTTAAAGTTATCTGAGACTGTGTCTACGGGCCCCTTTCTTCTCCCTGATTCCACCACAGACATCTGCCTTCCTACTTGCTTCTCCTCCTTTATCATGTGTCATCTTTTCCCTGACTGAAATGTCATTTATTAAACCTTTTCTGTATCTAATTCCAACTTAATATTTAATTCATATGACACAAATTCACTCAACTGCTAACCTTGGCTTTTGCTTACTCCTGGTGCAGTGTAACCAGCATAAATATTCTCAATATTGCCACATGTTTATTATTAAAGTGATTTGCTCACTTTTACAGTTTACAGCTAAACTTTTGTTCCTTAAAATTGTTTTTCTTTGTATAAATTAAACATGCTGAATGTAGCACTTGAAGATTATCCCATTATACAGTTATGCATGCTCAAGAGAATGTAGAAACTTTCATTGTGATAGGAAGTGGACTAAGAACCAAGGGCATGACAAGGATGACACATTAATAAATTGATGGAGACCTCAGGGATGTGAGAAACAAGAAAGGACAGCACATTTGGCAAAGATAATTCAGAGAATTGGCAAGCATGAGCTACCTGAAGAGAAATGAAAGTGTCATATCCAGCTGGGGAACAGGATGAGTAGTTAGAGTGGGGATGAAGAGGTTTGTGAGGAATGAGAAGGCCATGGTCTAGATGTGTCTCAGTCCTCAGATTCTTCATTGAACACTTATTTGGACATTCTTCACTTGACATCTGGAGGCTTTCAAAAAAGCCATGGATCCCCACTTTGTGATCAATACCATGGGGTTCTCTTGATTTCTTACTTTTAGAGAATTTTATCATCTTTTTTTTTCTTGTTAGGCTTCCTGGAAATTTAGGTAATCCATTTCAACATGGTAACCTAGAAGTATCTGAGAAGGAAGGAATAAAACTGTTGTTCCAGAACTATAGTAAAGGCTTGATAAAATCTAATTTTTTTTACTACATGTCGGGAGCCACAACTCCTAACAGAAGGAAAAGTAAGGGAAAAGTAAGGGAAAAACTTGAAAAAGGGAAAAAAAGCTGGCTGGGAGCAAGGCCCCCGTTAAAGCGGCCATGCCGGAGGCAAAGCCCCATGGATCCCATTGATAGGCCCCTTTGATCTTTAGGAGTGTGTGCATAAGACAGAAAGTACCCCTTTCTGATGAAGCATTAACTGATAAGCGAGGATGATGTATTGGTGAAACTGAAGTTTGAGACATGAATAAGGAACACAGCAAAAGCACAGCCATTGGAGATGCTGGAGAATGTTTAGTTACCTTCGTCTCCATAAAAAGCAAAACCATTGTGTATAAAGAAAAAAAAAGAACTTTCCCATTCTTTATTTTTAATGGTTAACAGACCCTATACTAAAAAAACACCCTTTGACGGGTAAGATGGAGGAAGAAGTTTTTGAGACCTGAGACAAGTCAATCCTGAGGCAGCTGCTTTTAAACATAATTCAAGAAAGTTTAGACATAGTAGATATAAGTTTGTAAGAGTAAAATGATTTAGTAGTATAAGTATAATAATATAGGAAAGAATAGTTTAAGTAGATAAAAATAGGTGATGATTAAAGATAATTAGATAAAAAATAATTAAATAGAAAACAAATATAGGATATGAGTAGTCAAGTATAATTCATATAAAGGTTGCTAAGCATTATTAGATTATGATTCATATAAGTAAAATAAGAATAAAGATAGATACATAATAGGAAAGTTTATAGGAAATAATTAAGAAATAATAGAATTAGATATAAGAAACAATAAAACCCCGGCTCGGTGGCTCAGCCTGTAATCCCGCCCCTTTTGGGAGGCTGAGGTGAGTGGATTGTCTGAGCCCGCGGGTTCGAGACCCACCTGGGCAGCGAGCCCTCATCTCTACAATAAATCAAAAAATCACCCGGGCGTGATAGCGCATGCCTGTAATTCCGGCCACTCGGAAGGCTGAGGTGGAAGGATCGCCAGAGCCCAGCTTCGAGGCTGCGGTGGCCGGAAGCGGCCACTGCACTCCAATCTGGGTGACAGAGTGAGATTCCAACTCAAAAAAAAAATAAAAAATAAAAAATAAAATTAGTTATAGATGTAAACGCCAATATATTGCTGCTAAGTTACATGTAAGAATCGTTAGAAATATGATATAAAAGGGGTAAGGGTTGAAAGGATACAGTTAATTATTTTTAGCAAAAATTGTTTCGTTCCTGTCTTTTGGGTTTTTAAAACATAATGGAAACAAAAAAAGAATAGGGAGGAACAAATAAATCATTGTAGAACGTTTGATTGTAAAAGAAAACATAATGTAAGCTTTTGTGGGCATATGTGTGGGGGGGTTGAGGGTTGAAAATGCCTTACATAAACATGTAAAAATTGAATAAACTTTGGAAGAGTCCCAAACTCGACCCAGGGAGTTGACTTATGTCTTCTTCCTTCGCCGTGTCTGATTCTCCGCCTCAGGCCCAAACCCCTTATGTTGGAGCTGGTCTCTAACGACTACGTTTTTTTTTATTTCGAAATTGAGGGTTCAGTTAAGGGTTAGGTATACAAATATGCATTGTACGGGTACCCTTGTTGATGAGGTGTGCCCCCCATCTCCAGACAGATATCGATTACCATTAATCCCACCTCCTGTCCCCCCCCTCCCCCCATAGTATCCTGCTACTGTCAATCCTTTTCTTATAGTATTACAATAGATGTTCAAGGTACATTTATGAGTGAGAACATGTGGTACTCAGATCTTTGTTTCTGTGAGAGATCACTCAGTATTATAAACTATAATTCCATCCAGGTTGCTGCAAAATTCATGATTTTGTTCTTTTTTATGGCTGTGTAATATTTCATTGTGTATATGTACCACTTTTTTAAAATTCAGTCCTCTTTTGATGGACAGCATGGTTTTTCTCATGATATTGCTATTGTGAACAATTCTATGATAAACATACATGTGGAGGTACCTCTTTTATAGAGCGATTTGAGTTCTTCTGGATATATCCCCAGTAAGGAAATTGTGGGGTCATACAGAAAGTCGATTTTTAGGACTTTCAGGAATCACCACACTGATGTCCACAGATGTTGTACTAGAGTACACTTTCACAAAAATTGCAGAAGTATTCCCTTTTTGCCACATCCTTTCAGCATCTTTTATTTTTTGTTACTGATGATTGCCATTCTGACTGGAGTTAGGTGGTATCTCAGTGTAGTTTTAATTTGCTTTTCCCTTGATGACAAGTGATGTCGAACATTTCGTCATGTATCTGTTGGTTGCTCGTATGTCTTCTTTTGAGAAGTGTCTGTTCATGTGTTTTGCTCATTTTGTAATGGGGTTGTTTGGTTTTTTCTTTTTAGCACATTTGAGTTTCTTGTAGATCCTAGATGTTAGGCCTTTGTCAGACTTTGGAGTTGGCAAATACTTTTTTTCAGTCTGTGGACTGTCTCCCTGCTCTCTTGATGGTTTCTTTGGTTCCCCAGAAGCTTGTCATTTTTAATGAGGCCCCACTTGTCTATCTTATCTCTTATGGTCCACGCATTTCAGTTTTTCTCAGTAGTTGGATGCCAGTTCCAACTTCCATAAGAGTGTGTCCTGCATTTTCTAAAGTTCTTAGGGTTTGAGAATTTACATTTAGGTCTCTGATCCATTTATTGTTAATTTTTCTGTATGGGGATAGACAGGGGTCTTGTTTGAATCTTCTGCATCTTCTAAATTAAAGAAGAAGGGAAAGATGGCAGCTGAGCCAGTCAGACTATGCGAGTCTCTGTGTGAGTAAATGAGAGTATGGAAAATTTTGTGTATGTGTTGGTGAGCGAGTAGGCATGTGAATGGCTGACGGAGAGGGGGCTAGGAAGCTAGTGGCCAGGGCTCTGATGGGGCAGTGACTGGTGCCACACCCTGTGGGCTTGGACACTAGTAATTATCGGGATGCACAAACCAAATGCCATTTTCTCTTTCTTTTCTTTCTCTTTTTTTAAAAAATCAACAAATACTCCCTGGCAAGCAAACACTGGAAGAAAACTGTCTAAGTGGGGCTGTGAGCAGGTGACCGGGCCCCTTGTACAACACCAGGTGCTTCAGTTTCTCTACTTTGCCCTGGCTCTTTCTGAGCTGCAGAAGTGGAGCACCATTGTTTTTTCAAAATGAGAAAAAAATCTTCCTTTGGAAAAGTGGCAGGGAGACAGTATTGCCCCGGCACTCCCTCACCATTGAAGCAAGAAAGAGACTGCTCTGGGGTTTTCCTTATCACTTTAGCACTTTTAAGGGAACTGGAAGGAACTTTAGACAGAGTCCAGAGACAAATTCCCCTGGAAGAGGACAAGAGAAAAGCCCCACCACCATATTGAAGGGAGGACAAGAAAGTGCTTCGAGTTGCTCAACAATTGACCAACAGATCTGGTCTCTGTGACTGGCAGATCAACTACTCAGGGCATGATCACGGCCCAAAGGGAATATCCTGAGAGCACAAACTTCAGAAGGACCTGACGAGTGCTGAGTTCCAGGCGGTCCACCCCTTGTGCTGATCCAGGGGTGGGGAAAAGGGGGTGGCCAGCAAAGGAGGAGGAAGAACTCCAAATAGATCAGTGATTGTTTTGGAGTGTGTGTGTATGTGTTCAATTGCTTTTGCATTTTTTTCTGCTTTGCATGATTATAAAAGTGGTAGAGGGGAGTGAGTCTCAGGGAACACATACCACAATAAGTGAACATTTTAATTTGCAAGTGGCATTAAATTCCTAGCTCCCCATCTCCTACTTTATTTGAATTTTGAAAACTACAAGAAAAGCAAAGCTTCTCACTCACGATCTTATTTCATAAAGAACAAATCCATAGTCCAGATTATGGAAGAATAGAGGTCTGATCAAATGTCAGAAGGGAAAGGGTCTCCCACTGACACTGAATAACAGAACTAAAGAAAAAAAAAAAGTGATCTGTCACAAATAAGGAAAAGCCAAAAAAAGACCCCGGGCTACTTCAAGTGTACCAAAGACAAAACTCCTGAAACATCAGACCTTGGTGTCCAAACAATGGAAGTCACCGAAGACTACCACAAGAATATGACAGGGATTAGGGAATGGTTGGAAAAAGAGAATAGGACTCAAGAAAGACAAGATGCAAACACTGAAAGAACTTGTAACAGAGATTTTGGTAGTAAAAAAAATTCATCCCGGAAATAAATAACAAGATGACAAACATTGAAAGCAGAATTAATCTAGTTGAAGAAAGTCTCAGAACTTGAAGACCAGAACATGGAAATTTAAACCCGATCTGTAAAAAACATAGAAAGAAGACTCAGAAAGAAAAAACAAAGCCTAAAAGAGATGTGTGATTATATCAAGAGTCTGAACCCCGCCTGATTGGTATCCCAGAAGAAGAACGGGAAATGGAGAACAACTTGGAGTAAGTATTCCAAGAAGTAATCCAAGAAAATTTTCCCCCTTTCACCAGAGATGTGACCAGCCAAGCACAAGAGATACAGAGAAAACCCCCAAAAAACATAAAATGAGAAGACCAACCCTAAACACACAGTAATTCACCTACACAAAGTAGACACAAAAGAAAAAAAAACTTAAAGGCAGCAAGAGAGAGAGGTCAGACTACTTACTGGGGAAAACCAATCAGAAGAGCAGCAGACTTATCAGCAGAAACACTACAAGCAAGAAGGGAAATGGAACCTTGTATTCAAAGTCCCCAAAAATAAACAATTTAAACTAAGAATTTCTTATTCAGCCAAGCACAGCTTCATCAGTGATGGAGAATTAAATCCCTCCCAGATATCCAATCCCCAAGAGATTATGCAGCTTCCAGACCAGCTCTATAGGAGACACTTAAAATGGTATTAAGCACAGAAGAAAAAAGAAAATGATTGACCACATACACTTCCAAGAGAACAGAAGGGTACAGAATCAGCAGAGAGTACAGTGCAACATGAAACTTGAAAATGCACATTCCTTAACTCCAAAACCCAAAAAAAAAAACACAAGCAAACAAAGAAAAAACTTTATAAAAACCTCATGACAGGGATGCAAAATCATATTTCAATAATCGGCCAGAATGTGAATGGACTAAATGCACCACTGAAAAGACACAGAAGGAAAGACTGAATAAGAAACCATGACCCCCAAATTTTTTGCTGCATCCAGGAGACTAATCTCATTCAAGGGGGCGCACTAGACTCAAAGTTAAAGGTTGGAAAATGAGTTTCCAGGCAAATGGATCACAAAAAAGGCAGGAGTTGCAATCTTAATATCAGACAAAACAATGTTTAAGCTATCAAAAATTTTAAAAGATGCAAAGGACACTACAAAAAGATAAAAGTTTCAATCCATCAACAAGAAATATTCACCTTAAAAAATATGTACACCCAACACAGGAGCACCGCATTTATATAACAAATAATAAGTAAACTAAAAAAAATTTGACTCTAACACTATCATAGCAGGGGGCTTTTAAAAACCCCACTGATAGCCCTAGATAGATCTTTGAGGAAAAAAATCAACAAGGAGATCCAAAGCCTAAACTTGACACTGGATCAATTGTACATGATAGATATCTACAGATTGTTCCACCCAGCAACCAGAGAAAATACATTCTGCTCATCACCACTTGGAACATACTCCAAGATTGATTTTCCTTGGCCATAAATCAAGCATAAACAAAATTTCCATAAGGTTGAAATCTTGCCATTCACATTCTCAGATCACAGTAGAATAAAAATAAACATCAACACCACCATTTATACAAAACTCACAAAGGCATGGACACTAAATACCATGATGATGAACAACTACTGGGTCAAAACTGAAATCAAAGGAGAAATTGAAAGATTCATGGAAACAAATGAAAATGAAGAAACACCTAACCAAAACCTCGGGGATGCCCTGAAAACAGTTCTCAGAGGGGAATTTATATCTCTACAAGCACACTTCAAGAAAACCTAAAGATCAGAAGTTGAGGCACCTAAAAAATTTCACCTTAGGTGGCTGGAAAAAGAAGACCACCAAAACCTCAATTTTAGCAGAAGAATTCAAAACACAAAAATAAAAACCCCAAATACAGAAAATACAAGACAAAAATATTATAGAAAACATCAACAAAACAAAAGCTGTTCTTTGAAAGTATTAACAAGGTTGATGGGCCCCTAGAAATAAAGCCCAAAAAAAAAAAAAAAAAAAAGAGAGAGAGACAAAAGCCCAAATAAGCATAATCAGAAATACAAAAGTTCAAAACACAACTGACCCCAAAGAAATACAAAAGATTATCAGAGATTACTATATACACCTATATGGAAACAAACTAGACAACCTAAATGAAATGGAGAACTTTCTGATATCACAAAACCTCTCCGGGGTTTAAAAAAGAAGACATTGAGACACTAAATAGACCAATAACAACCTAAGAAATTAAATCAGTCATACAAAAACTACCTACCGGGCCCCGGCGCTCCCGCCTCCCGCGGCCCCGGCGCTCCCGCCTCCCCGGCCCCCGGGTCCCCCCGGGGGCCCCGGCGCTCCCGGCGCCCCGGGGCTCGGCCCGCACAGCTCATCACAGCCCGGCCTGAGAGGAGATCCACACAGGTCGGCTTCAAGGAAGGTCTGCAGGGATTTCTGCCAAATCTCCTGTGTCTGAGATTGTGCTGCTGGCTGCTCTTCTGTTGCCTGCTCGGAGGCAGGCAGCCATCTTGTTCCTGTCCGGCCCCACCCCCTCTGGGGCGAGCAGATGAGATAGCACCACCTGCTGGCGACTCAAGGTAACAACACCGAAACGGGAGAAATAAGCCTGATAAAGACATAGACCAAACTGCTGAAGGAAAGCTGACCTGAGCTATCCTTCACAACATATCAGGGGCAATTGACTCTAACTGCAAACTAATTCACCGGCTTGAAAAGAAAACTACAAATCAGACTGAAAGGACATTGGACTTAAACGAAAGGTCTCAGAGTGTGCTTCATTGATTCTATTAGTTTAATGACTTAATTCTATTCCTACAGTATTGTTCCCCTTTTTTCTTTTTCCTTTTCCTTTTCTTCTCTTTTCTTCTGTCTGTAAACCATGTCTTTGTATAGAGGAACAACACACCAATAAGGTGGTTGGATAGCCGGTATGTTAGCATCACAATATGTTTTATTTGTGGTTGTATGAGAGTTGGTTCGACTGTAGCTGTGGTCCATCATTTTTAGCTGTTTTAGTATAGACCTCTCTCTCTATTTGTTGGCACACTCGTTAGTTTCCTCCCTTACTTCTCTATCTCTCCACTCCCCTCTTCAACCCACTATCTGCTCCATTCTCTCCCCCCTGCTAACCACATTTTATTACAGGGAGTAAACCTACAGCCCCACTGCACGGACAGACTCCGGGGCAGTGGGAAGTGGGTTCCACATTATCCACACGCCTGTCAGCGAACAGCAGGACCTGCAGACAGATTTTGAATCACAGCTCTCCCCTTAAATACATCTCAAAACTGAAAAAAGGACCACCTCCAACCTACAGTGCAACTTCAAAATTGAACAAAGTAAGACGACATACATAAAGAATGGGAGATTGAATGAACAGAAGTAAAACCAGTCCCTTTACCCCTGAAAAACAAAATTAAAGAAGACGGTGACGTGGAGGGAAGGAAGAAGTAGGGAAGTGGAAAAACCGCACAAATGAAGAAAAACCAAAAGAAGAATATAGGGCTTACACAGACCCCTGGGAGATCAGACAATGAGAAAACAGATTCTGGAACACAGACAATGAAGATCCCCAGAATGACTGGCTACATGCAACAAACCCAGACATCAAAACATTAATGGAGAGAATTAAAAAAATTGAGGAGAGACAAGAGGAAAATAGGAAGGAGCTGTTGTCAGAAATGACAGCAGTAAAGAATACTGTGATGGAAATGAACAACAGACTAATAAGCATGGAAAGCAGAATCAGCCAAGCAGAAGAAAGAATCTCAGAGCTCGAAGACCAAAACACAGAACTAACCCAAACTGTCAAAAGCATAGAAAAGAAGCTCAAAAAGACAGAACAAAACCTGCAAGAGATGAATGATCACTTCAAGAGACCAAACCTGAGAATAATTGGGCTTCCTGAGGCAGAAAGAGAAACAGAAGCCACACTGGAAAAAAACATTCCATGAAATCATTCAAGAAAACTTCCCTCATCTCAGTAAAGATGAAAAAATTCAAACACAAGAGATTCAGAGAACCCCTGCAAGACAACAAACGAGAAGACCAACTCCCAGACACATAATAATTCGCCTAAACAAAGTAGCTATGAAAGGAAAAATCCTAAAGGCAGCAAGAGAAAAAGGCCAGACTACCTACCAGGGAAAACCAATCCGAATAGCAGCAGATTTATCCACAGAAACCCTTCAGGCCAGGAGAGCCTGGAGCCCTATCTTCAAAGTACTAAAAGAGAAACAATTTCAACCAAGAATAACCTACCCAGCTAAACTAAGCTTCATTAGTGAGGGAGAATTAAAATCTTTTCCAGACATCCAATCCCTAAGAACCTACGCTGCCACCAGACCACCGCTACAAGAAACACTCAAGAAAGTACTGAACACAGAAAAAAAAGAAAAAAGAACATCAGCATTCTTCACAAGAGTACAGGCAAAAGATTAAAAACACACCTGAACCAACCCCAAAAACCCCAAAGAAAGACAACAAATAAACAGTAACAACTCTGTAAGAACTTTATGACAGGGATAAAATCTTGCATTTCAATTATTAGCCTAAATGTGAACGGACTAAATGCACCACTGAAAAGACATAGATTGGCAAAATGGATAAAATATCATCAGGCAACAATCTATTGCCTTCAAGAGACTCACCTCACTAGAAAGGACACCCACAGACTCAAGGTAAGAGGATGGGAAACAGTCTTTCAGGCGAACGGAATACAAAAGAAAGGAGGAGTAGCCATCTTAATTTCAGACAAAATATCCTTCAAACTATTAAAAATCAAAAAAGATACAGAAGGCCACTACATAATGATAAAAGGTTCAATCCATCAACAAGAAATATCTATCCTAAACATATATGCACCCAACATAGGTGAACCAACCTTCTTAAAGCAACTTCTTGGAAAACTAAAGAAAGATATTGACTCTACCACTATCATAACTGGGGACTTTAATACCCCACTCACAACCCTAGACAGATCAACAGGAAAAAAAATCAGCAAGGAGATCCGGAACCTCAATGTGACCTTGGACCAAATGGACTTAATTGATACTTACAGAACACTCCATCCAAAGACCACAGAATACACATTTTACTCATCACCACATGGAACATATTCTAAGATCGACCACATACTCGGCCATAAATCAAGTATAAGCAAATTTAAAAGGACCGAAATTCTACCAAACACCTTCTCGGACCACAGTGGAATAAAAATAAATATTGACACCAACAAAGTCCCCCAAAACCCACAAAGACATGGACACTAAACAGCATGATGCTAAACAACTCCTGGGTCAATGACGAAATCAAAACGGGGATCAAAAGATACCTGGAAACAAATGAAAATGAAGAAACATCTTACCAAAATCTCTGGGATGCCCTGAAAGCTGTAGTAAGAGGGGAATTTATATCCCTACAAACACACATGAAGAAAATGGAAGGAACAGAAATTCACAATCTAACAAGCCACCTAAAGAAGCTGGAAAAGCAAGACCACAAAAACCCTAATTTCAGCAGAAGAATCCAGATCACCAAAATAAAAGCCCAAATCCAGGACATAGAAGACAAAAAGATAATTGAAAAAATCAATGAAACAAAAAGCTGGTTCTTCGAAAGAATAAACAAGATTGATGGTCCCCCAGCTAGACTGACCAAGAAAAAACGAGAAAAAAAACAAATAAGCATAATCAGAAACACAAAAGATGAAGTCACATCTGACCCTGAAGAAATACAAAAGATCATTAGAGACTACTATGTACACTTGTATGGAAACAAACTTGAAAACCACAAGGAAATGGAGGACTTTCTGACATCACACAATCTACCTAGGTTGGAACAAGAAGAAATTGAGTCCCTAAATAGACCAATTACAATCAAGGAAATCGACTACGTAATAAGAAAACTTCCTACAAAAAAAAGCCCTGGTCCAGATGGCTTTCCAGCAGAATTCTACAAGACATTCAAGGAGGAGCTGATACCAATCCTACTGAAGGTATTCCAGGCGATAGAAAAAGATGGAACCCTCCCCAAATCATTTTATGAAGCCAACATCACACTGATACCCAAGCCAGGTAAAGATCCAACAAAGAAAGAGAACTACAGGCCAATATCTTTGATGAACATAGATGCTAAAATTCTCAACAAAATCCTAGCAAACAGGATTCAACAATACATCTCAAAAATCATTCACCATGACCAAGTAGGCTTCATTCCTGGCATGCAAGGTGGTTCAACATTCGTAAAACCATAAATGTAATTAAATACATCAACAGATGTCAAAACAAAAACCACATGATCATATCATTAGATGCAGAAAAAGCTTTGATAAAATCCAGCACCCTTCTTGATAAAAACCCTTGAACATCTAGGCATACGGGGAACATACCTCAAAATAATAAAAGCCATCTACGAGAAACCTACAGCCTGCATACTCCTAAATGGACAAAAATTGGAACCAATTCCCCTGAAAACTGGAACTAGACAAGGATGCCCACTCTCTCCCCTCCTGTTCAACATAGTATTGGAAGTCCTGGCTAGAGCAATCAGAGAAGACGAGGCAATCAGAGGTATTCAAATAGGAAAAGAGGAAGTCAAGTTATCTCTCTATGCAGATGATATGATGGTGTACCTTGAAAACCCAAGAGAATCTGTTAAAGGCCTCCTTACATTGATAAAGGCCTTTGGCAAAGTCTCAGGATACAAAATAAATGTACAAAAGACAATCGCATTTCTCTACACCAATAATAAACAAACAGAAACCCAAATAAAAAACACAATTCCATTCACAATAGCCACAAAAAAATGAAATACCTTGGCATCTTCCTAACCAGAGACGTGAAAGACCTTTACAATGCAAATTACAAAACACTGCTCAAAGAAATCAAAGCTGACATGAACAAGTGGAAAAATATCCCATGCTCATGGATCGGAAGAATCAACATTGTGAAGATGTCCATCTTACCTAAGGCAATCTACAAATTCAATGCAATACCCATTAAATTACCAATAACATTCTTCGCTGACCTAGAAAAAACAACACAGGAATTCATATGGAAACACAAACGTCCAAGAATAGCCAGAACAATCCTCAGCAAAAAAAACAAAGCAGGTGGTATCACAATACCAGACTTCAAACTTTACTATAAGGCTACAATCATCAAAACAGCTTGGTATTGGTACAAGAACAGGCATATAGATCAATGGAACAGAATTGAGATTCCAGAAGCAAAACCTCAATTCCTCAACCAACTCATCTTCGACAAAGCCCCCACCACCTACCAATGGGGTGAGGAGAACCTATTCAGTAAATGGTGCTGGGAAAACTGGTTGACCACATGTAGAAGATTGAAACAGGACCCCTATCTATCCCCATGCACAAAGGTTAACTCCAAATGGATCAGAGACCTAAATGTAAAACCTCAAACCATAAGAACATTAGAAAAGGAAGGAAATACTCTCATGGAAATCGGAACGGGCATCCAATTCCTGTACAAAACCCGAAACCCACAGGACTTAAGAGAGAAGATAGACAAATGGGACCTTATTAAACTGACAAGCTTCTGCAAAGCCAAAGAAACCATCAAGAGAGTAGGGAGACAGCCTACAGACTGGGAAAAAGTATTTGCCCAAAATCTAGGTCTGACAAAGGCTTAACATCCTGGATCTACAAGGAACTGAAACGTACTGAAAAGAAGAAAACAAGCAACCCCATTATAAAATGGGCAAAAGATATGAACAGACACTTCACAAAAGAAGACATTCGAGCAGCCAACAAACACATGAAGAAATGCTCAACCTCACTAATCATCAGGGAGATGCAAATCAAAACCACACTGAGATATCACCTAACTCCAGTCAGAATGGCAATTATCAACAACTCAAAAAATAACAGCTGCTGGAGAGGCTGTGGTGAAAAGGGAACACTTCTACACTGTTGGTGGGAGTGTAAGCTAGTGCAACCTCTGTGGAAAGCAGTGTGGCGATTCCTGAAAGCTCTAAATATTGACCTTCCTTATGACTCTGCAATCCCCCTACTGGGAATATACCCTGAAGAACACAAATCACTCTAAAAAAAAGATACCTGTACACGTATGTTTATCGCAGCGTTATTCACAATAGCAAGAACCGGGAAAAACAACCATGCTCCCCATCAAAAGAGGACTGGATTAAAAAAATGGGGTACATATACACGATGGAATACTACGCAGCCATGAAAAAGAACAAAATCATGGATTTCGCAGCTACCTGGATGGAACTAGAGTCTATAATACTGAGTGACCTCTCACAGAAACAAAGATCAGAATATCACATGTTTTCACTCATATAATGGACCTTGAACATCCAATGTAATACTATAAGAAAATGACTGATGGTACTGGGAAATTATGGGGGGGTGGGATTAACAGTAGCTAATATCTATCTGGGAGGGGAAAACACCTCTTATCAATAGGTGCCTGAATAAAACGTAATTGTACACCTACCCTTAACTGTACCCTACAAAACGATAAAAAAAAAATAATTATAAAAAAAAAAAAACAAACAAAAAAAAAAAAAACATTTATGTCTTAGGCAAAGAAAGACGATTGTACCTTGGTAATACAGATGGGCTCCTCATTTCCCCACTCTTTGGTAGTCATCTTCCTCTCCACTTCTGGAAAACCCTGGAATCACACAACATGGCTGTCAGTTCATTGGTGGTAATGCCAATAATGAACTTTGTTTGATACGAATGAAAGACTATAATGTATGGACGTGGTTGGTTATCAAGCTTGAATTGAGCTGTTTGGTCAATCCTCCTTCACAGAACAAGAAAGGCAAAAAGAGAAGCAAGTAGGAAATGAGAAATATGGCCTTTCCCTGTCCGGTACTCCCAAATGAAAGTAACAGACAATAATGTTTCAAAAGTACAGATACTAAAATATGTGATATGATTAATAAACTGAGTCCTATTACAAAAAAAAAAAAAAAAAAAATACCTACCAAAAAAGCTATGGATTGGACGGTTTTCCCAGCAGACTTCTACAAAACATATAAAGAGGAGCTGATACCAATCCTACTGAAAGTATTCCGGGCAAATACTCTCTAATCTTTTTACAAAACTAACATCACACTGATACCCAAACTGGGTAAAGATCCAACAAAAAAAGATAATTACAAGCCAATATCCTTTATGAACATAGATGCAAAAATCCTCAACAAGATTCTAGTGAATCGGATCGAAAATCAAATCTCGAAAATCATCCATCATGATTAAGCAGGCTTCATTTTCAGGATTCAGGGTGGTTCAACATTCACAATACCATAAATGTCATTAAATACATCAACAGATGTAAAAATAAGAACCACAAGATTACCCCACTAGATGCAGCAAAAACTTTTGATAAAATCCAATACCCCTTCTTGAAAAAAATCCTCAAACACCTAAGTATAAAAGGGAACATACCTCAAAATAGTAAGTGCCATCTACAATAAAATCACAGCTAACATATTGCCAAATGAACAGAAGCTGGAAACATTTCCCCTGAAAACTGGAACAAGACAGGCTGTCCACTCTCCCCCCACTTGTTCAATATTGTGTTGGAAATCCTAGCTCAGGCAATTTGACAAGAGAAGGAAATCAGGGTATACAAATAGGAAGAGAGGAAGTCAAGTTATCCCTCTTTGCTGATGACAAGATCCTACATCCTGAAAATCCAAGAGAATCTGTCAAAAACCTGCTTGCACTTTTTGGAATTTGGCAAAGTGCCAGGGTACAAAATAAATATGCAAAAGAGAGTTACATTCCTATACACCAACAACAAGTAGGCAGAGAACCAAATAAAAACACACTCTCTTTTAAAATAGCCACAGAAAAAAATGAAATACTTTGGCATCTTCCAAACCCAGAGAAGTGAAAGACCTTTACAATGAGAACTACAAAACACTGCTCAAAGAAATCCAAGAAGACACAAACAAATGGAAAATTATTCCATGCTTATGGATAGGAAAAATCAACATTGTTGAAATGTCCATCCTACCAAAGGCAATCTACAGATTAGTGCAATACCCTTTAATTTACCAACATCATTTTTCCCGGACCTGTAAATGACAATACAGAAATTCATATGGAAACACAAAGGACCACAAATAGCCAAAACAATCCTTACTGTAAAAACAAAGCAGAAGGTGTCACACGTCCAGACTTCCTACTTTACTATAAGGTTACAGTAATCAAACCATCCTGGTTTGGTACAAAAACAGGCACACAGACCAATGGAACAGGATAGAGATTCCAGAAGCAAATCCTCAATTCCTCAACCAATTCATCTTTGACAAAAACTCGAACAACAACCACTGTAAAAAGGAGAACCTATTCAGTAAATGGTGCTGGGAAAACTGTCTGACCACATGCAGAAGATTGAAACAGGACCCCTACCTATCACCATATACAAAAATTTACTCTAAATGAATCAAAGCCCTAAATGTAAAACCTTAAATATAGGAATCTTAGAAAATACAGGAGACATCCTTATGGAAATTGGAACTGGCAACCAATTTTTATTTAGAACCCTAAAGGCCAATACCTTAAAAAATAAGACAGACAAGTGGGACCTCATCAAACTAACAAGTGTCTGCAAAGCAAAAAAACTATCAAGAGAGCAGGGAGACTGCCCACAGAATGGGAAAAAATATTTGCCAACTGTGTATCTGACAGAGGCCTAATATCTATGATCTACAAGGAACTCAAATGCACTAAAAAGAAAAAAAAAATAGACCCTTTAAAAGGTGGACAAAAGACATGAATAGACACTTCTCAGAAGAAGATATATGGGCAGCCAACCGACACATGAATAAGTGCTGAGCCTCACTCATCATCAGAAAAATGCAAATCAAAACCACATTGAGATACACCCCAACCCCCAGTAAGAATGGTCATCATTAATAAAACAAACAACAACAGATGCTGATGAGGATGGGGAAAAAAAAGGAACACTTCTACACTTCTGGTCAGAATGCAAACTAGTGCAACCTCTTTGGAAGACAGTGTGGCAATTTCCAAAAGAACTAGAAATTGACCTTCCATATGACCCGGGAAATTTTCCCTTATTGGGAATATACCTGGAGAAACTCAAATCATTTTACAAAAGATACCTGCACACATATGTTTGTTGCGGGCTCTATTCACAATAGCAAAAACATGAAACCATTCATGTTGCCCATCGAAGCTGGACTGCATAAAGAAAATGTGGTACTATATAACAATGGAATATTATGTAGCCATAAAGGATAAATATATGAACTTCGCAGCAACTTGGATGGATTTGTAGTCGATCAAGTCAGTGATCTATCACAGAAACAAAGAACATAGTATGATATGTTTTCACTCATAAGTGGAACTTGAACAATTATACTACTATAAGATAGGGTTTGACAGCAATGGGATATTGTCAGGGGGTTGAAGGGGGTTTGGGTAGTTGAGGGAAACTGCTAGAGAAGAGAGGAGCATACCTCATCAACAAGGGAACCTGCATGATCAGTGTTTGTATACCTAACCCTGAATTGTACACCACATATTTATAACAGAAAATAATAATTATAAAAATCTAAATTAAAGAAGAAATCTCAGTGTGATGATTGTGAGGTCCTTGCTACAAATCGAATGCCTTAAAGTCAATATCTGATCAGCATCACTAGCACTGACAATCTCAGGGGAGTCTCATGTGGTCTCCATCTTATTCATAAAAGGGCTTATAGGCAGCAGTTTTTCTCTTGGGAACCTGTTTCTGAGAGTTACAGATATGTCTGAATTAACTTTGAGGACAGGGCATCTGACACATGTGCTCAAGTAAAGATTAGGATTCGGGACCTCAGGGTCCCATGGTAAATCTTCCATGAACCATGTATGTTAGCCTTCTCAGACTGGGCCATATTTCAAAATAAAAAAAAGATTTTTTTTGTCATAAGAATGCAGATGACTTTGGGTATTCTAAGTAAAATACATATATGTATCCTTGCTGTAAGAACATCAGCAATACCTTCCTCCTCCCATACAGAAGACCCTCAGAGCACAGCCCTTCACCATGGAATGGAGCTAGAGAATCCTCTTCCTGTTGACAGCAACTACAGGTAAGGGTTCCTCAGCAATGTAATTGGAGCAAAGTAAGGCCAGTCAAATAGGGTTTCATTCACTTTTGTCTTTTCTGCACAGTTGGCCAAACCTTGATCCAGGTTGTGCAATCCAGGGATGAGGTGAAGAGGTCCAGGATATACAAAGACAGCCTCCTCTGAACAAAACATTTCTCAGAGCCAAAGTTTTTCTAATTTTAATGCAAGAAAATATTATTTTCCTTTCATGAATCATGCTTTTAGTATTACACCTAAATCCTTATCACCAAACCCAATGTTGACTGTAGAAGGCCCTCATGTCCCCGAATGAAGGCACCACTAATGGGATGGGCTTAGGCTTCATGACCTTCAAGGATCATCCAAAATGTTATTTCTTAAGGGATAGCTATCACTTCCTCCCAGTTGTTTTGTATTCTTCAATCATTTACTAATATCCCTATGAACTATTGGGTACTTAGCTTATACTTTGGGTGAAATCCAAAATTCTTCCTCATTTTTTTTAATCCTATTGGAATCTGCATACAGCTTCAGCTTATCTTTTATAACCCCTTTCTCAGCCCCAGAATTAGCCATTCATCTATGTAGTCCTGTTTCCTTCTGTTGGAAAAAGGTGTCCTAAAACAGGTCTTGCATGCGCTTATTGCTATTGGGGTTTTGTTGTATACAGGAAAACACAGTAACAGACATTAATCTCCAAAGTCAAGGTGGATGTGATTCCTATAGAAGACAGCATAGTCAAAGCAGTAATCAATGTAGTGTAATTAACACAGGTATATAAAATTGCTGTGTGGTTATAGTATCCTTAGAAAAAATTAGGTCTGTATAAGTCAAAGAGTACTAGGTCAAAGAAGCAGTTTCTTGAAAGACCATTACAGAAAGGCAACAGCCTTTAATCAATTCCCACATATTAGTTCTGGACCCCAAAACTCTGAATGAATAGTCTCCTGAAGAAGAACCCAATGAGACTGCTAAGAAAGTGTATTGTTAATCTTTCTCTCAGACTTCCACAAGGGACACATGGTAGGGCAATCATGGGTAATGAAAATAATCAGACTGTTCAGTGATTACTAAACACATGCTTCTTTTTCATACATTCATATTGTCTGTTGACAGTCATGCTGAAAAATTCACTTGATATTGACTTATTTTATGTTTTTGTCCCATGGATTGTCTCACCCTGCCTTTGCTACGGTTTTAGTGTGGACATTTGTATGAATCTAATCCTGGACGCATTTAACTTTTTTTATTATAATATCTAGCAGAATTGAAGGTGTTCCCTCTACAGCCACCAGACAACTCTGATTTCTTCTAAGAAACCCTGTATTTGTTTCCCACTTGGCTTTGAGCCTACATTTTGTGCTATTCTAGAGGTAATCACTCTATTTCAGCTCTCCCAGGTGCATTCCAGTGACAATTGTTAGTGTGATTGAAGGGACAGAAAGGAGAAATAACCAAAAGAAAAAAAAGATTAAACCTTTGTGAGTAACTGATTTGTTGACTATCTTGATAAAGCTGACAGCTGTTTCAATAGCTATCAATAACACACATTAAATATGTGAAAATTATTATCCCAGTTATGCCGACAAAATCTTTTACAAATAAACAAATAGACACATTGGTAGGAAAGGAGTGAGAGACAGATTTTAATAAGAAAATGTCAAAGACATGCTGGAGAGGGTGTGGTGAAAAGGGAACACTTTTATACTGTTAGTGGGAGTGCAAACTAGTGTAACCTCTGTGGAAAACAGTATGGCGATTCCTACAAGCTCTAAATATTGACCTCCCATATGACCCCACAATTCCCCTACTGGGAATATACCCTGAAGAACTCAAATCACTCTATAGAAAAGATACCTGCACACGTATGTTTATTGCAGCATTGTTCACAATAGCAAGAACCTGGAACCAGCCATACTGTCCATCAAAGGAGGACTGGATTAAAAAAATGCGGTACATATACACGATGGAATACTACGCAGCCATAAAAAAGAACAAAATCATGAATTTTGCAGCAACCTGGATGGGACTAGAGTCCAAAATACTGAGTGATCTCTCACAAAAACAAAGATCTGAGTATCACATGTTCTTACTCATATAATGGACCTTGAGCATCCAATGTAATACTATAAGAAAATGACTGACAGTGGTGGGAAACTATGGGGGGGAGGGGAAGGAAGATGGGATTAACGGTAGTAAATATCTGTCTGGGAAAGGGGAGCACCTCTTATCATCAAGGGTGCTGAATGGAGTATATTTATTTATCTAACCCTTAACTGTACCCCACAATATCATAAAAAAATAATGATTAAAAAAATAAAATAAAGTAAAATAAAAAAGAAAATGTTAAAGACTTCTTTTTTGCCTTCATAATTAAAAATATTTTTTGTTAAGTTAAATTTTTAAAAAGTTGATTTAACAATTAAATTCAGGCAAGGGCAGTTTTTGAGGCCCGTCTATCTGTGTGATCCCTGCTTCTATTTATATTTTTAACAAAATACAGTGATGCAGCAAAATCTTACGTTCATATTAAGGAAATATGGGTTCTGCAACACCCAGTGGACATAGTTATGGCAGCTCTGGAGTTGTATTTAAAAAGTATTAAAATCCTAGTGTGAAGTCCAGACACTGGATTTCATTCTTGCTAGATGTGTGCTCTTGGACAGCACACAACCACTCCCTGCTTCCTGTGTTTACTTTTACATCTGTAATCTACTTTACACAGATTATGTGTACTTTAAAAAGATGAAACAAGATATTAAGTATTTAGTTGCATCATAGCACAATCACGTAATAGAAAATCATATTTTTTCAAACATCATCCTTTCCACCAAGCTCACCCCACACATTCCCACATGCTCTTCCTTCTCTAAGGCATCCTACGTATCTCACCCCAGAGCTTGCTATATAGTTGGAGACATGCAAATAGGGCCCTCCCTTTGCTGATGAAAACCAGCTTAGGCCTTACCCTGCAGCTCTGGAAGAGAAGTCCCACCTGGGATTCCCAGGTATTCCCATGTGATGATCAGAACTGAAGGTAAATGACACAACATGTAGTTTTGGGTCAGCTTGTGTTTCCTTGTATCTGTTTTACAAGGCATTCAATGGAGATGAGAGATATTGAGAGTGTGAATGGTTGTGACTGACAGAAACAGTGGACGTGAGTGGCAGTTTCTGACAAGGACATCTCTGTGTTTTCTGGTGTCCAGTGTAAGGTGCAGCTAGTGGAGACTGTGGAGGCTTGGTCAAGCCTTGGGCATACCTGAGACTCTCCTGTACAGCCTCTGGATTCACTTTCAGTAGCTACTTGCTGAACTGCATCCATCAGGCTCCAGAGAATGAGTGGAGTGGGTTGATCTTATGTTTATTGCAGAATGTTCACAATAGCAATAACATGGAACCAACTGTGCTGCTAATCAAAAGAGGACTGGATAAAAAAATACGGTACATATATGTGATGGAATATTACACAGCCATAAAGAAAAATAAAATCATGAACTTCACAGCAACCTGGATGGACTTAGAGTCTATAATACTGAGTCATCTATCACAGAAATAAAGAACTTAGTACCACATGTTCTCATTCATATGTGGAGCTTGAACAATTATCATAATATATAAGAACATGATTGGCAACAGTGGGAAACTGCCGTGGGTGGGCGGGAGGTGAAAATTGGCATTAATGGGAATCTGCTGGAAGAGGGGGGTGAAACTCATCAACAAGAGTACCTGCATAATGAATATTTGTATACCTAACCCTGAATTGTACCCCATATCTTTAAAATAAAAAAGTTAAAAGTAAAAAAAAGAAAGGCAGATTTACTATCTCAAGAGATGATTCCGAGAACAGGTTCTATTTGCAAATGAATAATCTGAAACCTGAGGACACGGCTGTGCATTGCTGAGCAAGACACACAGAGAGGGGATTTCAGTGAGCTCAGATAGACACCAGCCTGCAGGGATATGGCACTGAAATCAGCTTCATGGGGTGCTCATGGTCCAACCAGCACTGGAGTCCACTAGGAAACAAGTGCCAGAAGTAGCTGGAATGGGAGACTGTTTAGATCAGTAATCTCCTGTCCTATGCCAATTCTCTAGAAACTATTCTTGCTCAGTTCTCTGGGGTCTAATTTCTCATATTTTCACTGCATGCAACTAAAGACCAAGTGACTTTCTCTGCAGATGAGTTATCACCAGTGTCTATAGACTTTCACCAGGATCCTAGAGGACTCAATTTCATTCTTGCCAAACAATCATCTTGAGTATTATCTTCCCTTAACTGAATTCTTTTTTCTTTTATTTTTTGCTAAATTATCTGTCTTGCTCATGGAATTTTTGGTATTTTTCTGATGATCTCTTAGAGTTCAACTAGAGAGACACAAACAGGTAGAGAAGGAAGTTTCCCACATTGATCTAGTTCCTGTAAATGTATGTATGGCTAAAAAGTGACTTTAAGACATAACCTTGTCCATGTGTCATAGGCCCTGAAGTCCACTGTGCAGGAGACCAGGAAGGGAAGATGACCAGCAGTCTGGGGACAAAGATGGACAAGTTCCCCTACTTTCCTGGTATGAAGGGAATTATGGAAGCCTGGGATGAACCACACTCAACTTCCCACTGCTGTCCCTCAGTGAGGAGACCCACAGAGAAGAATCACCTGAGCAGCTGACAAGAGGCTACCATGTCCTCCCTGTCCTTGAGGGTCTCCCCTTCCTGCAGGCATGTGAACCTCAGGGACCTCAGAGTTTTCAAGGGGTTTATGTAGTGGGTTCGGTCCTCAGCCTTAGCCCTGGGATCCAACACCGATGGTGACTGAAGTGTCCCAGGCAGCAAAGACAGTGAAAGCCCAGAGCCCCCACACTTTGAAGGCCTCCCCTACTGTCAGAAGCAAGAACCATGGCTCAGCCTGGGTTTGGGGTATGACATGAACCCTGTCTCTAGAGGGGTGCCACATTGCGGTACCTGTTGTGTGATGCCAGATCTGTCTGGGACCTTTTTCCAATCACCTGAGTCCTACCAGAGTGCAAGTAGCTCATTCTCACCCCAGGGTGGACATGAGAGCCCCTTCCAACATACAGCTTTCTAGCTGAGGTCTGTAGCTATTAAAATCAGACTAGGAACTGGGTGTTTCTCCTAAATGGGGGCTTTTTAAAGTGAACTTTTCTGTTCCTGAGGCTTCT
The DNA here is from genome assembly GCA_027257055.1 of Cephalopachus bancanus. Taxonomy (NCBI): domain Eukaryota; kingdom Metazoa; phylum Chordata; class Mammalia; order Primates; family Tarsiidae; genus Cephalopachus; species Cephalopachus bancanus. The sequence continues at coordinate 5,329 of JAPVLO010004378.1, read as the reverse complement.
GAACTAAAAGGGTGAGCCAGTTACCCCACAGAGCCTACCTGCACAGGTGAGACAGGAATGAAAACCCCACAAGAGACACCTATGCGAGAAGAGGGAGGGTGCAGGTACATGGTAACCCTAATCCACAGGAACAATGATGCACTGAGCTCTCTTTTCCAGGTCCTCTGGTCCTGGTCAGCACGTGCCTCTGCTCTTGAGCAGACACCGCATCCAGCATTTCCAGGGCTCTCTCGGGCTCCTGGATATGCCACTGAACATGAGACAAGTTGGACTGTGGGTCTCATGCGATCCTTCCCATAGGCTCAGTGCTGACTGCACCCACTGGATGGGGCTGGGCCAGGTTTGACACCAGGGGTGCTGAACCATCCACAAGGGTGTTTTCAGATTTCAAATGACAGGAGACCTGGTGAACTATAGTATGCATATGGCCCATCCTGAAATATAAAGTGTTTTCTGTTTGATAATGATATAGGTTCAAGCCTATAGTAAGTGTGGGGGATGAGACTCATGGGATAGACACAGGGAGAAAAGCCACATTTTCTTCCCATTACTGTAGACACCAGGGAGATAGGGAGATGATGAGGGAGGGGGAGAGATAGAGAATAAAAGACATTGTGTATGTGTTTTTCGTGTGTTACCTGAGCAGCAAATGTGGGATGGGTTCTGATCCCCTTGACCTATAATTCCGGTGCTTTTCTGATGAGACATTTAACCAAAGGACCCTAAAGGGGAGAAGAGTTTCCTCCAATTTTTGAAGTTCTTTTGGACTCATCATGATTGTGGACATTGTCAGAGCACCTGGAATTCCAGCGAATGAGCTCTCTGGGTTTTCTCAAAATCCTAGCTTGAGTTTCCCTTCACAGCATGTTGGGTTTATTAAAGACAATTCACAATTTCAGAAGATGTTGTGAGATGGATATGGTATCAGTGAAGGAGACTTCTGAACCAGGGCCAGCCTTATCTATTGGACTAGACAAATGAGAGTAAGATACTCTGAGCTCAGACAGAATCTTCCCTGAAGTGCAAGGGCAGTGCTCCAGGGGGCCCTCAGGGACACACCAAAACAGGTCCCAGCCCAAGAACAGGTACACAGTGCCTGGGAAGGGATACCTTCTAAATATGACATTTACCTTTACCAAAAAAAAAAGAAAAAAAGAAAGAAAAAAAGAAAGAAAGAAAGAAAGAAAGAAAGAGAAAGAAAGAAAATATTCTAAAATAATAATTTGACAAAGAATGCTTATGTTTGTGTAAATATATACTGGGACATATATCTAAACACAATAAGACAAGTAAAAACTTATGAAATGAAGAAAATTGATAAGATTTATAGATATCTTAATTGTGAGAGGCTGAGAGACAAGGATGGCTTTATTGATTTTTAATGGACAGAACTTTGAGTGGCACAAGACACCAGGGATATAACATTCTGATATCAGAACTAGAAAATGCTATTGGGACTGCACATCCCACAGGGAAGTGGAGGCTTAGAGATTGTGCAGGTGCATAAATTCAAGATGATCAGGAATCAGTATTTACACATGATCAATGAGGAATATAAGTTGGAAGCATGAAAACCTGTGCAAAATTTTCTGTGTAGAATTTGAATAAGACACGCATTTAGTCTAAACACAAATTCACAGGCAAATTTTGGAACTTGTGAGTTCATCAAACATTACATTCAATTTCTGTTGTCATTAGGATCAGAAACACAGACCTGTATCATGCACCACAGGTGTGATTTTAAAACAAACATTCTTTGTACTGAAGTGCCCAGGATTCAGGATATACAGAGGGAAGCTGGAGAAGAGCCAGATGGAGAAGGTCCCTTCTGAGGAAGGGCCAAGCTGGTCTTTGAGTCGTCCATGGAACCTACTGGAAACTCCTATTAGATGAACAAAGTCATTCTGTCAGAGTTCCAAATGGGGTGCTCTGGTATAAGATGGAACCAGAATGGAGCTTGTTCTTTGATTCAAAGTGTTCTGTCAACACATAATTCAGTGAGGTGCCAGACACATGTATCTTCAAATAAGATTAGGACTCTACACTCAGGATCCCATTGTTGTGTGGTCCACGTGTCATCTATCTTCCCTTTCTCTAGCTGAATTTGGCCTTGGTTATTAGATACCCTGAAACATGAATATGCAAGTAGCCTGAAGTCTACTGAGGTAAATACAGATACGCATGTGTCCTGGGCGCATCACTCAACAACACATTCCTCTGCTAGAGAAGCTCCTGAGAGAACAGCTCCTCACCACGGAATGGAGCTGGAAGATCTCTTCTTGGTGACAGCAGCTTCAGGTAAGGGGCTCCCATATCCCAGGGCTTAGGAGGGGACCAGGACCAGTGAAGTGAGATTTCTTCCACTCCTATCTCCTCTCCACAGGTACCTTCTCCAGGTCCAGCTGGTTCATTCTGGGGCTCAGGTGTGAAATCTTGGGGCTTCCAGTGAATGTTTTCTGCAAGGCATCTGGATACACCTTCACCAGCTATAATATAAACTGGGTGCAACAAATCGCTGGACAATGGCTTCAGTGGAAGGAATGGGTCTACCTTGGTAATGGTAACACAGGCTACATACAGAAGCTTCAGGGCAGCCAACGTGGAGGTGGGCAATCTGAGACCGGAGGACATGGCCATGTGTTACTGTGCAAGAGACACAACATGAAAACCAACATTCTGAGAGTGTCAGAAACACTGAGGAGAAAGCAGATGTGCTGGACTGATGGATGACAGTGATTATGATGTATTAGATTTGTAGAAGATGGTGTTATATAACTGCAGAAAAGTAACACTAGAAAAATGCATGAAATCTAATCATAAAATAAATATTCCTTTCAACAGTCACCCTATAGGCAAAACTAACAGTGTGAAGAAAGGCAAGATCCACTAACACTGATCCAAAGAGTCCATGAATGTCTGGAGAATAAGAGCTTTCAAATCTTCTGATAAATAATTTGGGACAAGTGCTTGATCACATGGTAAATCTTAGAATAACTCCTAAGGAATAGCCAAAATATCCCCATAAATATATCTGCCACTCTTTTAAAGAAAAGTTTACATAATATTAGGATCACATCAATATTGAGAAAAAGGCACAGAGGGTTCTCATATAACCCTCCACTACACAAATGGCCTTCCTCATAATCAACATTACATAGCAGTGTCATACATGTGTTTTAGTGGCCAAAATTACACTGACACATTGGTTATTTCCTTTCCCATATTCCCTTGGCATAACAAGCCTACATTAACTGGGAACTCCAGAAATTAGTCAAGTGGGTTACCTGAAATGATGTCAGGTAGATAGAAAACAGGTAAGGCTATTCTTATTTGCATAGTTTCTACATGACCAATAAAATGTGCAATGATATACAACTCATTCTGAATCCTGTTTTAATATGCCCCTCTCAGGGTATAATGTCTCGAAAATTTTTGAGGCTGGTCCATCTCTTTGCAAGACCATCAACTTGTGGTGAATCTCATGATTAATCTCCTTTCTGAAGCATGGAGACTTTGGTCATAACTGATGCCATGTATGTCTCCCTGTAGTAGGATCAGATACACTGAAAACCCTTGAGTGGTTGTTCTGGATGTTGCTTTATGCAAGGTGCACTCTTGGAGGTCCACCAAAACCAGCAAAGGAGACCAGTTTCATCGTATCCAGAGGTGATATATAAGTATATATATAGCATACATTTTTATATATTATTATATGTGTGTATTTCTAATTATATGCATATGTGCATATACAAATACAAAGTATAAAAATTCTTTATTTTCTTAATTACATTAAATGTAAATGAATTGAAAAAGATATATATTGGCAGAAACACTGAAGAAGAATGCCAGATCCAACTATAGGCTATCTACAAAAGATTATCTTTAAATTCAAAACACAAATATGTTCAAGGTGAAAGGATGGAAAATCATAGTACATAAAAATTCAGACTAACTGTAGTGGCCACATTAGTGACAGGTAACTAGAATTAAAGAGAAAATACCATGCAAGATTTATATGAAGTTATTTAATATTTGTTAAAATTTCCACCCTTTAGGAAAACAAACACTAAGAAACATTGTTCCATTATAAATAGAACCCCAAATATATAAAACTAAAACTTGTTAAATTGGAGAAATAAAGTGTTCTAGAATAGTAGTTGAAGCCTTCACTATTTCAATTTCAATAATTGGCAGAATGATCATATACAAGGAAATACAACAAACACACACACTTCAATGAATATAGAAAACGAAACAACATGTCACCTCCTGTTATCACAACAGAAGGAAACTTGAAGACAAATATACAAAGACAGCAAAAATTTACAGCCAGCATGGTCGCTGTCTTCGCAGCCACCCAAGAAGAACTGGGGAGGACACTGGCCCAAGAGGAGTCCTCGCAGACAATGCAGCGGCATTCCGTGAGTCAGGCGAGTGGTGTGGCAGCAGCTGTGGGGCCTCGAGCACAGCAGGGCTGCCTGGGTTTTGGTCTAACTCTGGTTTCCTTGAAGAGGGCGGGAGGCCAGAGCTGGAACAGCGGCAGAGGCCAAGGCACCAGCACGACTCTTTCCTCTCCTCAGCCAGAGCCAGGGGAGGCCAGGCCACCAGGTGGCTGGAGTCGGGGGGGGGTCTGCTGCCCTAGAATGGGAATTCTCTTCACCAGGTATGAAGACTTTTCATCACCAGGAGCCCAATAATATCATTGTTGGGCTGGATAATGCAGGGGAAATTACCATCCTTTACCATTTTTCTGTGAATGAAGTTGTACGTCCTTCCTCTACAAGCGAAAGTAATATAGAGGAGATAGAGATTAATAATACACGTTTCCTAATTTGGGATATTGGTGACCAAGAATCTCTTCGTTTTTCCTGGAACACTTACTATACTAACATGGAGTTTGTAATAGTTGTGGACAGAACAGGCAGAGAGAAGATTTCTGTAACTAGAGAAGAATCCTATAAAATGCTAGCACATGAGGATCTAAGGAAACCTGGATTGCTGATTTTTGTTAATAAACAAGATGTTAAAGAATGTATGACTGTAGCAGAAATCTCCCAGTTTTTGAAACTAACTTCTGTTAGAGATCATCAGTGGCATATCACTGGCATGCTGTGCTCTTACTGGTGAGGGATTATGCCAAGGACTTGAATGGATGATGTCGTGACTTAAATTGGAGGATCTCTATTGACTACTTCTCATAGACTTTGTGGAAATGAAGTTCTGGACTTCACCTGAAAGCTGCAAAAATTTATGTTTAGATATATTTATAATAAACTGTTTTAAACTTTTTCTATAGGCACAAAATTTAAGACCATTTATTTGAAAACAA
>JAPVLO010004377.1:0-16922 GCA_027257055.1 Cephalopachus bancanus | reverse complement strand
ATTTTATATGATATTTAACTAGATGTTTATGTAATTCAGAGGTAAACATTTTCTGAAAAGAACTAAAAAGTAAATGTTTCAAGCATTGTGGTCTCTAAACTATCAACACTGGCCTCTTAGAGCAAAAGCAGTCTTAGAACATCTGTAAATAAATTAGTGTGGCCATAGTCCCAAAAACTTTATGTATAAAAACTAAAATTTCACCGGGCTCGGTGGCTCAGCCTGTAATCCCACGCCTTTGGGAGGCTGAGGTGAGTGAATTGCCTGAGCCCGCGGGTTCGAGACTCGCCTGGGCAGCGAGACCTCATCTCTACAATAAATTTTTTTAAAAAAATCAGCCGGGTGTGGTAGCGCATGCCTGTAATTCTGGCTACTTGGAAGGCTGTGGTGGAAGGATCGCCAGAGTCCAGCAGGTCCAGTCTGGGCGACAGAGTGAGACTCCAACTCAAAAAAATAAAAATAAAAACTAAAATTTGAATTTAGAATAATTTTCACATTATAAAATGTTACTCTTCTTTTGATTTTTTAATAATCACTTTAAATGTGAAAACTATTCTTAACTCTTTGGCCATATAAAAACTGGCACTTGCCCAGATTGGCCCACAGGTCATACATAATTTGCTAGCCCTTGATATAATTAAGTCAAGTTCTAAAAATTAAATCTAGAATTATGAGGCATAAGACGGAAGAAAGAATTTTAATTTAAAATCATGATTTATTGGGTCAATAGCTAAAAGATGGATTAAAGTGGAAATAATTTTCTTTGGCATATCTTTGCTATACTAAGTGCCACCATTCAGAATTCATTCTGTGAAAATTCTGAATTAGAATATATACTAACATTCCTCAATTTGGGTAACATACCAACTGATCAAATTTGGTTTAAATGCATATCTTTAACTGATTCTCATTGCTTTGCCCTAGAGTGGGCTTAATAATGTTGTGATTCTTACAAAGTACCTCAGCAGGGAGCATGTTCCCTTTTAAATATTCCCTCTGCATCTAGCCAATTTTTTCCCTGTTTTATCTTTTTAAGAGTCTGTTATCACTGAATTTATTCAGCTACCTTAAAAATGAATGGGCTTTTCAGAGAAAAACAAATGCCATAAAATATCTATGTGGAAAACTTGATTTAGCAATTATCTGGAACATCAAAAGTTACCTAGCTCAGTTGTGAAATAAGACTGTCTCCTTCTAATAATGGAAACAATTTTGAATTTATGCGTGTAGCTGAGCCATATGACAGCAGGAATAAAGTACATGCTAAATTTTTCAGGTCCATAACTGTCAAAAAAGCAAAGCAATGAAACATAAAAATTTTCTAAAATCTTTTTTCCAGCTTTTTTATGATTCTAGCTATTATTTTCTGGAATGATAATTTCCAAGTATAATGTTAAAGTCTTTGATCTAACATCAAATTCAGAGAAATCATTGTGACAATCTAAAATAAAATCTTTAAAAAATGGAGCTGAGAGATTTAGTTGCTGATGAAATTCACAGGAAGTTTAAATATGTGTGGAAAAGAGAATAGTTGTTCCTGAAAGTGATGGGCTATCTGGCCACACTGCAGGGGAAATATTCATACTTGGATTTAAAGTCTCTTTTAACATATAAATTTTGTTCTCCACTCCAAAATATTTTTGTGGCTCTAAGTTGGTTGCCAGGAATGGTCAAAAACATTATAAAAGCATTTAAAAAAATTATTTCCATGTCTCTATTGAGAAATTATGCTCACAATTTTAGCCCAAGACCTGTTTATCTTTTCCTAGGGCACCTCTGACTCATTAGTTATATGGAAAAACAAAAGCCAAAACAGAACAAAACAGGTACATTTTCTCTTCATGACTATAACCAGAGAATACGTACATCTTGTGGTTATGCTTTTCTTGCTGAATAATATTTCTATACAAATTTTATATGGTCTTTTTCATTCAGCATAGAGGTTAAGGGCATGGAGCTATTACATGAAGCAAAAGTTTGATATTTAGCTGGGCACCGGCCAGCTGTAAACTCTTGGTCAAAAGGTCTCAGTTTTGAGCCTCAGTCTCTATTCGTTAAAGGACTATAACAATATCACCTACTTGGAATACCAAATGAGGTATGCATGTTTTATGAATGCTCAATAAATGTTATTTTAGACCAGTGGGAAACATTTTGCTAGCCCCTTGTCTATCTGAGACAACAAGGCTTTCTGGATTCCTTGGGTATCATGTTATGGTCATCTGTCTTCTTCCTGAAACACCTGGCAGCATACCTGCCACACGCAACTCCACTTCTACTCAAAGGAAAGATTAGAAAAAAAATTAATGTGGGCATGTACTAACTATCAGAGAGCAGAGCTGTTTTTGTTTGTTTATCCAAGGGAGTTCAATAAGCTGATACTGTCTTATTATAACAAGATGCTCATTGAACAGCCCAGTTTCTAGATTCTGCCATACCCTTAGTTATTTGGAGCATCATCACTATGATCTTTAAGACTTTCCCCTCAATGTTAAACTATTTTATGGTAAGCCAGCTGGGTATAGATGCCCAATTTTTACATGCTACCCATAAAAAGATTTCCATTGCATGGCATATTGATAATTGACATTCCTAACATAGTGCTTGGGATATTGATTAGGAAGAATAATTCCACTGAACTAGTCTTGGGAGAGAGGAAATTGGTTGCTTTTCAGATTCTCTTATTTCAAGGAATTGTTCCATCATGTATTCAGTTGCTCAAAATGATACAGAAATCTGGATAATCCTTGAAACCTTTTTTTAACCTCCCATAACCAATCTATTATTAAATCTGATCCAGTTTATGCATCAAATGTTTTCTGTATCTCTTGATTTTCTTTTTCTTTTTTTCTTTATACTATGACTCTCTAAGGTTTGAACAATTATAGAAATTCCCTAACTGGTCGTTGCCTCCCCGCAGTCCATTCAATCTCCATCCCCAGAATGGCCTTTCCACTATTATGCACTGTCTGTTCACATCACTCTCCTGCTTAAACCTCCCCGTCATTCTACTTATCTCTTAAACTAAAACCAAATATTTCTCCTGAGGGCTCCCGGTTTTGCTGTTGAAAGAAGTCAAGCCTATGTATTAGTCTGATGGTGTCTATCAGCTACAAGATTACTTCTAACTTTGCACGTTAAGGAAGAAGATGTTCAATTTTGAACTGGACATAAACATTGGTCCTCTTGAAAGCTGATGACAAAATTCTGCGAAGTACATACAATTTTGTCCTTTTTAACACACAGTCTTGGTTCACATCAGTATAAATGCATGAAGTATTTCATGTTTGATGTATTTCTCATTTAATTTTTGACCTTGTGTGATTTTGGACACTGTATCGAGATTAGAGTTGAAGTTCCTATCTACGAATATAAATATGAGACACTATTATCTGTTAGTCAAAATGAAATCTATGTTTTAAAATTGAAACTAATAACTAGATTAATTCAGGCTTCAAAATAAAAGAACAATTTAGGTCTGACAATATTTAAATTGAATGTACTGAAGTGAAGAACTACAAAAGGCAAATTTAGTTGTAAACATAATGTTTGGGATATTTTTAAAATAGACTATGGCAAGAAAACAATTAAATTTTTTTTTTGCAAAACGCAATCATATCTAATCAGTTTGGCACTAATTAAATTCTAATAATGTACTTCAGTATCTTTCCTAAGTAGTGTGATCCATTCCCTCTTTATCCAGGTCGATTTGTGCACATTATGGTGTCATCATAATTTTAAAACATACTGAGAAAATGATAGAGCTGCAAAATTAAAGTAAATGATTAATGGTATTTTTTCATGTTTTGTAGTAATAGATATTACTGAGTCTTTAATAGAACCGTCAAACTCACGATGTTCCAGCCATGAACCAAAATGTAAATTATATAATCCAGAGACAGCTGAAGATGACACTTTGGAATATTTTAAATTTTAATTAGTAGGTGCAATGGTTTTGTTCACCTGCAACCACTGCAAATTAATTGGAAATTCATCACAATCAATACTTTTTTTTTTTTTAACAATCTGAAATGCAAAGATTGATGTTTTACAACTTAACACTTTTGTTTGGGGGCCAGAAAGCACACATGCAGTAAATTGCATTGTCAATTACAAAAACAACAACTGTTGTGAAATTAGGAAAAATTATGTACAGGTAAACAAAACTAATTAATGCACAAGTAACAGGGGAGCACACAAAATAATGCCCATCTAAACGCTAATGTGTCTGACTTTGAAAAAAATTAAGATTTAGAAATGCAAGTTTATGCAGAAGCATTTACCAATAAAGACTTAGGCAAAAGAATGCTTTTAGTTGATGTTTTATTTAACTGCTTTTGGACCCTCACTGCCACTCAAATCTTAAAATATATATTCACAAGAATAGCAATCTGCTTATTCGAGTTTGTTTCAAGATCACATCAGACTGTTAATTTTCTATTCTTCAAAATATCAAAATGTTGACTTATTAAATAACACACTGTAGTATTTATTTAGCAGTTATCCTCATTCTGTAACATTTAAATATTAGGCAAAATGCAGTATCTGGGCAAATCAGAAAAATAGTCATTCTCTACACCTTCCTGTTAAGCATTTTCCTACTGATAATGTATGGGTTATTAATTCTTTATCATTAAAAATATACGTGTTCCCTTGCTGGATTTCCTCCCCTTCTAAAGTAAGTCATTAGAACAGCTTAAACTTCTTTAAAATGGTGTGTCTACCAAGTCTGCAAGTGTTAAGTTACAATAGCTGTGTAACTTTTAATGAGAAAATAATATTTTTTATCAAATTTTCAATACAAGACTAATTTCTAGGAAATCAACCTGGTGCATTAAAAATTATTTAATAATATTTAAAGTTAATCAATTTAATGCAAGAGTCAGGAGATTCAAGAGTTGGGTAACTATGCAGATAACTTTCACAGCACTATTCTAGTCTAGATGAGTTTTAATATAATTTTCTTTCAAAGTAATTGTAAAGATGCTAATATTATGATGAAATTATGATATTCTTTTCCAATACCAGTTTATCTGTAAATGATAATGGGAAAACAATAAAGTCCTTACTACATTTTCTGTAGCACTTTGGTCAAATCGCCAAATTACAAAAAAAGATGTCAAGCTTTGTCTCACCATGAAACATCATGGGTTTACCTTTTTTGTGTGTATGTAATTCAGGATTACAGGGAAGCTGGTCTAAATTATGGGGGGGAAGATTCAAGTGGGTTATCAAATACAGTAATTCTTAATATACATCATAAAATAGCTAATGCTTTCCTAGTGTTGCTAAGCGTAATGTATAGTAATTTTCAACAATACTTCTTTGTGACTTGCAGGAGCTGGTTTAAGGAATGAGGAAATAATTTCCAGAACATTAAGTAGCTCTCTGAAGTTCAGAAATCACTGACAAAGACAAGATCCTGGACGCAAGACTTTGGTTGTTTTCTACCCATTGGGGTATACTTAACTTGGCATGGTAATCTTCCTAAGCAGTTTTTTTCCTCCCTCCTTACAGAAATACCATAAAACACTGCTTTCAAGAAGTGAAAAATATTTTTAACCTCAAACTATGTTGAATGTCTGTTAAAGTGCTAGAAAAGTTGACGACTTCAGTTGCAGATGCCAGCTTTCTCAAAATAACTTTTAACATAGTAAAACCTAGAATGGGTTTTAAAAAAAAACCTCTGGTAAACAGAAGTTTTAATAAAGTAGATGAGATTCTATAATAAGAAAGTGGTAAGGCTATAGAACTTTGGTTTTTAGTCCCCAGGCCAGTAATCAGTTAATTTAGGTAGTAGGTATAAGAAGACCCATCTACCATAAAGAAAAGCAAATTCTAGCTAGTATTCTACTTCTTAAATTTGCCTCCATACATCTTTACACATGTATTGCTTATATTAGGCTTTAGTAGCTGCTTGTCAGGAAACAGTTCTATTCCCAAGTTGACTTAAAATATACTTATTATTTCTTGGACTAGTAATAAAGATATAAATATATAGACTATGGAACAAAGCAATAAACAGATATCATCTTTTCTAATATAATTTGGGAAATTCTCATTAATTGATATTTGAAATAGAAAAGATTTTCATAATGTTCAGCTTAGGGCATTTGAAAGGGTTATTAAGACAATCTTCTCTTAAAATGGCTTACTTTGTTTTTTATGTGTAAGCTCTATGCTGGGTTTGCTAAGCTTAGACTACTAGAAAAAGTCAAAATGTAAAGGAGTCTTGTTGGACTGGCTACCCATTTTATAACTGTGCTCCTTTATTCATCACTGCATTTCAGAAAGCCTCAGAACATATTTCTTTCTCTCTGAACTATTTATTTTTAGGCAAACAAGCTTACCAAACTGATGACAAGTTTAGGAGTCAGAAAACAATTGAGTGATAGTCTCAGTTGTATAACTCTTTGCTTCATGACCTTGAACATTCGCTCAACCTCATTTCCAAATCTCCCAAACCAACAGATAACTTACTTGCAATCATCCTAAAATGTGTTTGCCCACAATGTGATATATGTTTTTTAAAAATCTCCTGTAGTCATTCGCAACATTACCAGCTTAGAGAAATACCTAAAACCTTAATCTTATCCTTACTGGTGAGTCAAAAAGCTATGCATTTTTTTTTTGTCAATTGTTTTCTTTCAAACAGTGAGGTAGATGCTGTCTCAAACTTCTTCTTTTTTTTTTTTTTGAGTTGGAGTCTCACTCTGTCGCCCAGGCTGGAGTGCAGTGGCCGCTCCCGGCCACCGCAGCCTCGACCTGCTGGGCTCTGGCGATCCTTCCACCTCAGCCTTTCGAGTAGCCAGAATTACAGGCATGCACTACCACGCCCGGCTGATTTTTTGATTTATTGTAGAGATGAGGTCTCGCTGCCCAGGCGGGTCTCGAACCCGCGGGCTCAGGCAATCCACTCACCTCAGCCTCCCAAAGGCGCGGGATTACAGGCTGAGCCACCGAGCCCGGCTCAAACTTCTTAAATGTAGGACACAAAAGTGCGAAAAATGTAGGACACAAAAGTGGGAAAAATATAATGGAGTTTTCTCAAAATGGATACGATTTAAAATATAAGATTTAGGAAATTTATTAGACTTATTTGTGTTTTTGAAAGATATATACTAATGGAGAATATGGTGAAATATCCAAGTCAGTTGAGAAGTACTTCTAGCTAAAACTATGCCAACCTGATGGAAAAAATGTAGTCAGATCTCAAAATAACCATTAACAATAGAATCTAAGAGACAGGGAATCCAAGTTCTAGTTAAGAAGGAGTAAGCACTCTCTACTCTTTCTCTCACTGAATACAACTACTAACCCTGAAAGGAACACATGGAGCAGATATCTGAAGATGCTGAAAAGTCAATAATAGCAGGCAGATTGGGAAAGAAAACCAGAGCAGGAAGTGCCATTGAATGAGTCATGACTTTCTTTTTTTCTCTCTCTCTCTCTCTCTCTCTCTCTCCTCTTAACATCTCGTAGCCTGAACTTAAAGGCAGACCAAAAACTGGAACTGTATACCAGGCACAGACAGAAAGCTCTAACCTTTTCTCTGACTAGAGAAATCATGCTCCCAAAGCATGAAGGAATCCTACTTCTTCTTCTTCTTCTTTTTTCTTTATTCCTTTACCACAGGGCCCTGGAGGCAGATGTTATTTCAGGAAATACATGGTAGAGCAGGAAAACTAAAGCCTTGGATTTCTAGCCAAAGTAACAATAGGAGAGTCCTGGTAGTCAAAGAACATCAGCAAGATCACGGAGAGAAGGGAACTCAAGAAAGCTATCCTATAAAGTTGTGTTTGATCTCCTGAGTTTGCCTCTGAGCTAAGTGTGCATAAATTTTATACTAAAAGGCATACTGATGACTTTGAGAACTGAATTAGGGAGTAGGTCAACACCAAGTTTTTAGATAAGCCTGTGCAACTTTTACATGTAAGGAAAATCTGAATACCACTGCAAAACACTTTGAAAACTGAACTGATATTGGAACCACAACTCATGGAAGATAAGTCAGAATTTGTGACCTAAACCTGATAGTGTCAATTACCTGCTAAAACAATAACAGCAGCAACAATAAATCAACATTACCCATAGGTATTAAATGATATTAAGAGTTTCATAAGATGAAATTTTAAAAGTTCAGTATGAAATCCAAAATGTCTCAAAATATGAACTAGAAAAATCTCAAAAATTTACAAGAAGAAAAATAGTCAAAGATGCAAAACCTGAGATTATACAATTGTTGGAATTAACAGTCAAGGACTTAACAGGTATTATAACCATGTTCCAAGAAGTAATGGCAGATACTCTTGAAATGAAAGGTAGTGAGTCTCAGCTGATAAGTAGAAGATTTTTTTTAAAATGAGCCAACTGGAAATTTTACAACTAAAAAAATAAAATGACCAAAATAAAAAATTAACTAGATGGATTCAAAAACAAAATGGAGATGAGAGAAGAGAGAAAATGTCAGTGAACTTAAATATGGATGAATAGATATTATCCAATATGAACAACAGAAAGAACAGGAAGAAAGAAAAAAATAAAAGACTCAGAGATCCATGAGCAAATACATAAGGTATTTAACACATCATCAGAGTTTTAGAAGGAGTGGAGGAAGAGTGTAGTGCAGAAATCAATATTTGAAGAAAGAATAGCTGAAAACATCCCAATTTGGCAAAACATAAAGCTACAGGTTCGCAGAGCACCATGAAATGAAAACAGGATAAGCTCAAAGAAACCCATGCCCAGACTCATCAAAATCAAACTGCTGAAAGCTAAAGACAAAGAAAAAATTTTGAAAGCAGCCTGAGAAAAATGACGCATTACATTTTGTGAAGCAATGAGTCAAAGACCGTGGATTTCTCATACGACATTATATTATATAAAAGACACTATGCAAAGAATGAAGGGGAATTAAAGATGAATCTTAAAATGCTGACAATTAGTCAGAAGAGCTGGACACACGTATGCATAGTCAAAATACAAGGCTGTGAGCTAGAATGTCATTAAGAAGATATCAACAGAGAGTCACAGGAATACAAAGGATCAGGCAAATATTTCAGACAGATGGGAAGTTAAAAAGGCTTCATGAGGAAATTGCTTCTAAGCTTGGCATTGAAGGAAGAGATTTTATTTTATTTTTAGTATGTATGTATTTATATCCCATTGCCTTCCAGAAAGATTTTGAAGTAACATAAAAATACATATATCCCAACAGGATAGAATAATTAATTCAGACAATCTGAGTAAAAGAGAAAAAATTTTAGGTATACTAAAATATTAAACTGTAGGTAAGATTAGACAAAAGAAATGCAAACCATGGGTCCTGGAGAACTGCTGAAAGAAACCCCAGATTTGGTGGTAGCATGCCTGGAAGCCAAAATAATAGATCTGTTTCTAAACCACCAAATAGGCGATGGGAATTTTAGGAACCCAAGGAAGTAATGTGCATGGAGAATCTCTGGTAAGAAGTTCCTATGAAGCATGGTAGGATGGGGCCAGTCTGGGGAGAATTATGTAATACCATGACAAGGATTTTATGATAAGGAGCCACTGAAGTTTGAGATAAGGGAGTAAGGTCATCACAGTCGTGTTGTTCAGCAGTAATTCTGGCAGTAACATGGTGGATACCTCCGGCTATATTGAGAAGCAAAACAATGTATTAAATGCAAATAACAAATATAAATAAGCTGAAAAATGATTGAGACCTGTTTTAAATGATAGAGTTGTAACTGATCACTAATATTAGGAATACATCAACATTCTGAAGAGTAGCTGCACTCTTAATTATGATGCAGCAAAGCATCATAATTAAGAAATTAGAACACAATGGCCCATTTCTATCTCTTGCTGTGTAGTCTTGGGCAAGTTACTTGACTTATTTGGTTTCTGATTTTTTTTAATAACATGGGAATTATAACTTTAATACTTCTTAGGGTTGTATTAAAGAAGTAGGAATTATGAACACATAGAGCAGAAACTGGTGTATGGGAAGCAACATATATAGGAAATGTTAGCAAGTTTTTCTCTAAACGTCTCCAAATCTTCCAAATGTCTTGAAAAATCCATCAACCTTAATCTAGCTGATACTAATGTACTAGGTTTAGAATAAGATAAATTTATAAATTTTTGGTTTTTAATCTTAATGGACTGAGATTAACTTGTATATAGCAAGTGATTAAATAACAAATAACACTTTGAAATTATGGTATTTTAAATTATCAAAACAAAAATACACAAACAAAAACATTAGTAGTCCCTGAAATACATTCCTCTTGTTAAAGGGTTCGCATTTTAAAGATATACTGGAATTCATGAAAACAAGTATCCAAATGAAGATGAACTCTAGGTGATTTCAGTGGCTAGGGCAATGGAATAAAGATCCATTCTTTCTAGTAGAGAATACACACAAAGGCAAAGTGAGTAGCCAGGGTCTGACTGAGGCAAGGAGGTGCTGAGACCAGGGAAGGGTACTGGCATTCAAGACAGAAAACAGCATCTTATAGAATGGTTGACAACAGGAAATCAGGGCAGCAGGCAACAGGTGTTCTTAGGGTATCCAGGAAGGCAAGGGATCAAATCTAAGATAGCAAGACTACCAGGTATGCCTAGGGTTAACCAGCATGTTGAAGGAAGGCGTAGGTAAGACTGGGAAAGTAGGTTTAGGTTTCTGAGATGTATCATACCAAAGAAATATGTTTTACCAAAAGGTAAGGGGAGATCAAAACACATGAAATATTTTCTAGAAGTTGCTGTGACTTTAGCTATCACTTTTATGAGTCTTAAAATTTTCCCTGTGGTCATTTCACCATTTAATTTACAGTCTGTTCATGATTTTCTTTTCCATTCTCTACCACATGGAAGAAAGTTTTAGGAATCTCTTCTGTCGTAATCAATGATAAAACACTCAGAATGATATTGCATTAAAACTGTTTGTAGCACAAGTAATAACTAATACACACCATTGTATTTCAAAGAATTAACAGAATGCAGCCTTTAGAACGTATTAAATGAATACACACTTGATAATGCAGAGGGAAGTGGCCCAAAGAAGTTGAGCTGTACCATACAGGAAACAGAAGGATTAAATCTTTTGAGATTGAGAAAGTATTTCTTCTCTGATACATTCAAATTCTTTGCTTTGAGAATATAATGAATAAAGATAACTCAAAATAACTTTTACATGTATTTATATATGAAAAATATGTGAATGAATTGCTAGCCAACCAACATTATGTTCAGTGAAAGAAGATTTAGTAGAAAACATTTTTTTAAATGTTATACCACCCCAAGAAGTATTTTAAAAATTTGCGAATTCAAAATGCACTTGATATTGGCAATCAATTATGAGTTAAGCACAGTGTTATGCTCTGAGGGCCCAAAAATGACCAAAATCGTAGTCCATGAACTCAGTGAGCTTGTGTTTACAAGCAGCTGGACATTTCAGCTGGATAATTTCAATGTAATGTTGTTAGTGTTTTGATAAAGCTGTGAAGCACTGAGACTGAGATTTTAGGCTATTTGGAGAAAAGGAGGAGGTGGAACAGTGAAGGGAGGGGCCATGCTCAGGAGGATTTATGAAGGAGAGGCAGCAAGGAATGGTCTCAAAAGATGAGTTGTGTAACTCAACTAAAGAAGAAGAAACGTTTGTTGGACAAGACGAAAGTACATGAAAAGATTAAAAAAGAAGTAAGAGATGATACTGGTAAAACAGGAAATCTCACTCAAATTACATTTTATCAGACTAAATAACTGAAAGATTTTAAGTAGAAGAGTATCATGATGAGATTTGTATTTTATGGTGAACATTCTGATAGAAATATGAAGGATGAATTTTAATGACACAAAAATGGATATGGGGGAAATATCGATGTGGTTCTTGCCAGGTGTGAGAAAGAAATGAAAGGGGCCAAACCTAAAATGGGTAGTAAGAATGGAAAGAAAGGAAAATATTCCAGAAATAGGTAATATTTTTGTGGACATGTAAATTGGATTTGAGGGTACAGAGCAAAGTAGAGGATGACTTTTTTATTCCAAGCTAAAGAAAGAAGCAAATGGTGATAATGAATTCATGAACTTAATGTGATATAGGGAAGAACAACAGATCTGGTATGTAAGAAGATGTCATTATTTGTAATGAGGGGAATGTGGGAGGCAAATAATGTATCTATTTTGCTTATATTGAATTTGAGCTTCCTCAGGCTTTGTGTAGCCACTTCTCACTTAAAATAAAACTTTACTGGGTACCTATCTCTTGTAATGAATGGATAGCAAGAGGTTGTTGAGTGTACAGGTGTAAGATGAAATCTGATTTAGTCTATGTCCCTTCTCTCCTACCATTCTATCCCTTCTCCCCCAGTCCCCATGCTGCTCTTTCTTCTTCCCATTACAGGAACATATTGACTACAAAGTGATACATTCTATGTACTCAGGAGAAAGGATGTGGAAGGAAAAGGTTACAAAGAAGAAAACAGGCTCTGAGTCCCGCCCAAAAAAGACTCTTCTAAAACTGTTTTCCATATACAGTCCTCTAGCATTAATGTTCTCTTTATATGATTATGACTATAATCAATACTTATATGGCTAAAATCCATACTGGATTAACTCAGTGATTATTACAAAACTGTGAACAGAAGAATACTTAACACATTTCTATTGATTGGTTTATAGTGAGAGAATTTAGAAGGACATTAAAAATAATTTCAAAGTGCATCTCTGAAGAGTTAGTTAACTAATTCTTTGGTTTTTGATTTTCCTGACATTTGAACTCAGGGTTGGTGAAAATTATAAATAAATATTTTATTAATTTTTCCACAATTTTTTATTGTGATAAAATATACACTGCATGAAATTTACCATTTTTAACTTTCAATTTAAATGTACATTTCAATGGCATTAAGTACATTCACAGCTTCGTGCCACCATCACCACCACCCATCTCCAGAACTTACACTAGATTGAATTTATTGTGAAAGCATTAATTGATTTAGAAATCAAGGCATATTTATTGCCTGCCTTTCCATCTTATATATTCCGCTTAAAGAAAAAACAGAACTTCTGCTCTTTTCTAAATTGTATCTAGAGCAATTCCTTCATAAATTGAATATCAGCCTATGGATATTTAAATTCAGCAGAGAATTTTAACATTCTACTAATTCTTATGTTCTGTAAGAAAAAATATTGTTTTATCTGACTAAAGCAAAAAACACTCTATAGTTAACCATACCAGTGCTATGAATACTAAATATTCCTTTCGGTTAAAGTGAAATTTAAAGTTCAGAACCCCATGTGGTTCTCAGAAAGATAGAGTTTGCCAGAATGTACAATAACAAAAATGAGCCATAGTTAAGTAAGATTCTTGGCCCGTTATATGATGCAATACATGTTTTAAATGATTAAGTGACTTTACAAAAAAAGAAAACTAAGTTACACAAAAATTGTTATTAATTTAGCAATTATAGACCATGATAATGAACAGGTGGAATGTATATCTTGTTCCTAATGAAAACTCAATAAAAGTAGGACTAAAAGAGCTTATGTGAAACAAGCTGAAATTATTTGAAAACTCTAAGTAAATTTCAATAGAGACAGACATTTTAAATCTGGAGAAAGGCAGTCGGTGGCTTACTAAGGTCACATTCTGGAAGGAGATCTCCAGTGGGGCCTTTTCAGGTTGGAATTCATAGAGGGGAGGAGAGATGAAGCATGCAGGTACTAGAGTCAGGTTACCTGAGATTCATTTTCTACTCTACTGCTTACTGATTGTGTAGAATCAAACTAATCTTTGTCTTCAGCAGTTGCTTCATTCATAAAATGAGGCTATTCATAGGGTTTTTGGGAGAATTGAATGTATCAACACAGGTCAAGTTTCTCACACTGTACATGACACACACTGAGAACCTAATAAATGTTGGATCCTGTTATAGCTGTTACTGCTTCTTGACTCAAAACATGGCATAGCGACTAAACTCCTCTTTTCCTGAGAAGAATCCAAAAGAACATAAAAAAGTACTCATGGAAGGAGTTGGATTTTATTGTCCTTGTTTTATTTGTTCTCTTGACTAAGCCTGATGAAAAAGTGACATTTCATTAAAGATAAGAATACTGCCACCACCACCATCATTACCATCCTTGCATCACAATCATCACCATTGCAACTGCCATCGCCTCCATTACCACGTTTGACTTCTATTTTCACCATCACTATGACCATAGTTACCCATACCACCATCATAAGCATGTTCATTCCCACAAATACCATACCCTATACCACCATTATCACCACAACTTCCACCACTAACAACACCACTAGCAACAACACCTTTAACATGCCTGTGAATATAATAATACAAATTTAGAAGTGTCATTTGGAAAGTAAATAAGTTACAAACAAGGATGAGAAGTGCAAGTTGGTAAAGGGAAGAAAAAAGATGTGGGTTCAGGTAGCTGAAAGAAATATAACAGACACCCAAACAAAAAAAAAGTTATATCTGTGTGCCGCACACAAAATTTAAGTCAACCACTTCAGAAGAAAGCCATTAAAAGGTACAATGTAAAGTTCCCTCTTACTTGCTAATCTGTGCTGTGTGGACTCTGTAGCTAAAGTTGTTTAAACTAGTAATTGAAAGAATGGACTTCAACTAAAGGGTCCTGGGCTTTAATTTCCTACCTCCTCCATACTTGACCTTGAGTATGTTACTTCATTTCCCAAAGCCTCAGTTTTCTCCACCTGAAATATGGTGATATCCATTATTTAGAGTTCGTGAGAGTATTTAATAAATGCTCACATATAACAAGCATTTAGCACAGTGTTGTGCAAGATTAAGATCCCCTATCACTTTCCCCAGCCAGTTTGTCTCCCAATCTTAACTGCTCAGTAAATGACAATGTCATTTACAGGTAAAGCATTCACTTCAATCCAAAGCACTTTTCCTCATCGACCATCCTCCACTCCAAGGACAATCATTAGTAAACTCTTCCTGTTCTACCTCCAGACTGTAGCTTAAACTCACCAACTTCCATCCACCTTCCCTGCCACCACTTTTTGCCCAAGGTCAGACTACTGGGACAGACCTCTCTACCAGTTGCTACTCAGTACAATACCATCCTTAATAGAGCAGCCAATATGAGCATTAAACATATAAACCAAGACCAGGCTTGGTGGCTTCAGCCTGTAATCCCAACACTGTGGGAGACTGAGGCAAGTGGATTGCCTGAGCCGCAGGGGTTTGACACCAGCCCAGGCACCTTGGTAAGCCCTTGTCTCTACAATAAAATAAAAAAAAAAATTAGCCATGGTAGTGCATGCCTGTAGTTGCAGCTACTTGGGAGACTTGAGGCAGAAGGATCTCGGTGCCCAGCAGGTCGACACTGGGGTAGGCTGTGAGTGTGCCACTGCACTCCAGCCTGGGTCACAGAGTAAGACTTCAACTTAAAAAAAAAGAAAATGTAAATTGAGGCTGGACACTGGGCCCACTCCTGTAATCCCAGCACTTTGAGAGGCAGAGGTGGGAGATTACTTGATCCCAGGAGCTTTGAGACCAACCTGGGTAGGTAACATAGTGAGACTTAGTGTCTTCAAAAAATCAAGATGTGATACTGAGGTGGGAGGATCACCTGAATCCAGCAGGTCAAGGCTGCTGTGAGCCATGGTTTGGTGCCACTGCACTCCAGCCTGGGCGACATAATGAAACCCCTCAGATGATGCTTAAAGTTTTCAATAGTTTCCTATTGCACTTAAAATTAAATATTAAGTAAACCCTCATTTTTTCCACATGATCCATCCCATCCCCTTTACTATTTTCCCTATTACCGTTCCCCTTCCTGTTTCTTTCACACACTGTGTTTCCAGCTATATTCTTTCAGAGAAATCTCTCAGATGCATATATCTAAATTAATATCATTCACACTCTCTCAAGCTTCTCTTCGACATTTCACTTTATTTTAAAATAATTTTTGTATCTGAAGTTATACTTTGTATATATTTGTTTGTTTAACCTCCCATTATCAGAATGTAAGTTCCTTGAAGACGATGTTGATCCGTGTTGTGTTTCCACCACCAGGGACAAAAGCAGTCCCCAGTATGTCTTTAAAATGCAATAAAATATTCATTAACTAAATGAAAGTTGAAATTTATTTGGAGAGGTAAATACTTGACTTCAATAATATTTCATCATGGGAAAACAACTATGATATAAATTGAGAGGGGGCATTTTCCTATTTAGAAGAATGCCTTGAAATCCTCAAATGGAGACAAAATAAAACATGAGTTGTAAATCAGACATAAATTTATGTCCTACAAATAGTTTTCTCATAAATCAGACATAAATTCATGTCCTACAAATAGTTCTCGCAAGTAAACACAAAAAGGTTTAAGAGAAACTTTATCAAAATATTTTGTTTAGTTTCAGAGTTTATAATTGATCTATGATATTTAAAAGGTATACTCAGGCTAACATAAATATTCAAAAATAAGTATTGTCAAGGGCATAGAATGTCTAAAACCTGAATGCAGTGGCTCTGATACATAAAGAAAAGAAAGATATTTGTTGATAAGTCAAAAAGAAATAAAGAACAAAGATCAGATATTGTGGTTATTTAGTTATAGGAGTATACAATAACTGGAAAGAAAAAAGAGATTGACATAGCATCTCAAGTGCTCTGTACTCACTGTGCATGGGGTCTGCATCCATGGCTCCCCATCGATCTGCATTGGCAGCGACTTGCTAGTCCTGGGGGAAAATATTTCATTTTAAGTATAACACTGAAATGCTTTATATTGCAGACTAAGATACAAGATAATGAGACCAGGGAAGGCAAATAGCTGGGCTCTGAAGTTCTCTCTTTTGAAAGGGATTTCAACTCTTCACTGTCAATGAATACCCTGGAAGGTACCTTGGTCACAGGAATGTTAACAGCTTCCT
>JAPVLO010004376.1:0-16260 GCA_027257055.1 Cephalopachus bancanus | reverse complement strand
TGCCACCGCATCCTCTACCCTTCCTCCACACACTCCACCCACCCCACTGGCCTCCCAGCCCTTCCAAGGTGCCAGGGCCCCATCCCACCACAGGGCCTCTGGCCATCTCTGTTACATGTGGTCCCCTAATATTTTCATGGCTGGTTCGCATAATCCCTCAGGTCCTAGCCCCAATGCCACCTTCTCAGGAAGGCCCTCCTGGACCCTCTAGGCAGAAAAGCCTCTCCTTTTTTAAACCCCTACTTGTTGTATTGTATATCAAAGCACCTGCTGCTTTGATACACAGATTTGCTTGTTTAGTCTCTCTCCCTCTAAACTACTGTACCTCCCCAGCACCTAGAACCCTGGCTGGTGAAAGGTATTCCAGAAACGTGTCCATCAATGAACAGAAGCTGACAGAAGTACGGCAGACCCTCCCCACCCACCCTGTCTTGACCCTGGCTGGGAAGGGCGGGCCCAGGGCTGACCACACAAACTCCCCAGGGTCCTGCGGAGTCCGCTGCATCCCGGACACTGCTGGGGTCACAGTGGGCTGTTAAAGGGGTGGGCTCCTGCCCCCAGATGGGCCAGGGGCACCCCAAAGCCCCGAGAAGGCCTTCAGGAGAGCCACAGTCCCTCTGCCCCAGTCTTCTCCCTGTGAAATGGAAAAGGGCCCCCCCACCTCACAAGCTGCACCAGTGAGGAGGGTACATGACAGAGCTGCAGTCCAGCAGGCCCCTCGTCCCGCCCACCCCAGCGCAGACCCCAGGCAGTGACTGTCCTGCCGCCTCTCCCTCCACATCAGTCACCCCAAGGCTGAGCGAGGCCTCCATCATCCCCATTCTAGATATGAGTGTCCAGGGGCCACTGGGGCCCTGCCTCTGGGTGGGCCAGGGTCAGCAACCTTCATGAAGGGGGGCCCTCCTGGCTTTCTCACTACACAAGCAGGCATTCTGAAGGCTGCTGATGAGAGTCAGGGAGAGTCTGGAATCTCAGATCCACTTGGAGACAGCCACTAGGCCAGTCTCTGTCAAACCCACAAGCACAGAAACTCTAGAAGGTCTCACCAGCACTCTTTGAAAATAGAACGTTTCAGTAAGCAACACACCCATGATGTATGATTTTGTGAACGCTGTGTTCCAGTTTCCTCTGCATGTGTGTGCATGTACTAGGTCATGATACAAAACACAGTTCTTGACTGGGTTAGAAAAACCTGAGTCACATTTGCCCAGTCCAGCCCCACAGATGGGCAAACTGAGGCCGCAGGAAAAATAGCTCAGCCAAGGTCAGACAGCTCAGGGCTGGAGTTGGTCACCTGACATGTCCCTTCACAGGCAGGAAGAGTGAGGCTAGGAGGGGTATAGAGTAAGCCAGGCCTCCCTGGGCTCTACAGCCCTTGGAGCCCACAAGGGCCCATCTGAAGAGCCCCAGGCCAGGTGTCCAGCCCCACACAACTCACCCACGCAGTTTCCCTCAGGGTAATGCAGGAACCCTTCCATGCAGCATTGCCGGGCCTGTTAGTAGAAGGAGCCCTTGGTGTTTTGACATGAGAAGCCAGCCTGGCAGGTGCAGAGTCTTCTGCACTGCACCCGGGCCCTGTTCTCCAGTGGCAATAATGGAAGGACCACCCTCACTGAGCTCCTACCTCTCTGTGGTCCCAGACCTGCTCCTAGCACCCCGGGATGTCTTACAACCCTGGGGGGCAGAGGCTATGACTAGTCCCATCTTATAAGGGGGAAACTGAGGCACAGGTAAGGTTCCACAGCAAGAGAGCATTGGGCTGGGACCAGAACCCAGGCTGGCTGACTCCTGAGCCTGCCCCCCTAGCCACTGCCCCACACCAACTGAGGACAGACAGAAATAGAGAGGGGTGCCTGAGTCCCTAAGGCAAGGTCACGTGTTGACACTTTTAGGGAGGAGGTTCTGGTAGCAGGAGGGCATCAACCCTGAAGCTTTCCTTCTTTTTTTGGAACAGGCCATGATCCCTTCCCCCCACACCCAATGGGCCTCTGTGCGCACTGTTCCTTCTGCCTGAACACCCTCCCCATAAGCGTCTCGTTATTCACTTCTTCCAGGGACCTCCCTGGACTCCCCCCAAGCAGAAACCCAGCCATGGCCACTCTGCCATCTCCCTGGTGCTTGCGTGTGCCCCATCTCCCCCACCATAAGGTCAGAGAAGAGACACAACACCCCATCCTGAATCTGGAAACCCAGAATTCTGCAAGGTTCATAAAGTAGTTCAGGAAGTATATTTTGAAAAAGCTGAATAAAAATTCCCCTCTTCTCAGAAAGCAACATTTTCTCAGAGAAAGGGGCAGAGCCATCCTTCCCAGAGCTCCATCCCAATGTGCAAACAGGAACGGAGTCATGGTGAGGGGAATAGCTGGCACCCAGACACCAGCAAGTGGCAGCAGAGTGGGGGCAGATCCCGGCCTCCCCCATCTGGCCTGCCCAATTCTGTCCCAACACCACCATCTATGGGGTCTTCCAGTGGCCCCTTTCAGCTTCACACTCTCCATCCTTGAAGGCAAAGCCTGGCTCGCAGGTGAGGGCCTTCAGGCAGCAGAAGGAGCCCAGAGTGTTCACACAGTGCTCACCCTGACTGCACGTGTGCAAGTTTGTCACACACTCATTGATGTCTGTGGGGATAGCAAGGTCATCAGAGGCTGTGGGGTGCTCTGGAGATCGTGGCTGAGCACAGCCAGGAGGCCTCAGGCCATTAGGCAGGAAGGAGCATGGCTGGCCTGGGGTGCTCACCACCCAGGGATGTGTTTGATGTCCCTCACTCACACATCCCTTCATTCAACAGAGATTTGTTGAGCGTCCACTATGTGCCAAGCACTGTTCTTGGCAGCAGGGATACACCAGTGAGCAAGAGAGCAGAAACCCCTGCCTCGTGCAGCAGACACGCAGAAGGAGTCACAACAGACAGACACACATACAGGGAGGCAGTCAAGAGTGTGTGGATGAAACAGTAGGACATAGGAGACCAGAAGCTCCCAGGCACAGCCCAGGCACAGTGCAACTTTATGTAGGGGAGCCAGTGACAGATCCTCAGAGAAGGGGACACTTGAGCAAGGATGTGAAGAGGTAACAGAATGAGCCACACAGACAATCCACGCAGAGAGGACAGGGTTGGAGACCCTGAGAAGGAAGCTGGCCAGGCAGGTTCCAGGGTTGGGCAGGAGGGGGTGTGGCTGCAGGGGAGAGGACAAAGAAGAGGGCAGGGGTCACAGATGATTCCAAGCAGAGGAGTAGTCTGACTTATGTCGAGTGGGATATCCCGACTGGCGGTGAACAGCCTCCAGGGTGAGGATCCTGGCGGAAGAGTTGGTAGCTTTGACTGGCATCTACAGAGATGGGGAGAAGCCGTCGGACTCTGGAAATCCTATGAAGGCGGAACTAATGTCCACCAATGGGTGAGATGAAGGGGGCAGAGAGGAACCAGGAGGGCCACAGAGCTTCTAGCTGAGCAGCTGGGCAGGTGGTGATGGCTCCCAGGCAGGGCAAGCTAGGAGAAGCAGGCTGGAAGGGAAGCGGGGAGCCCTCTGGCCATGGGAGTTTCAGAGTCAAGAGGCAGTTGGGACAAGCCTCTGAGCTCTCAAAAGGGGTCCAGGTGAGCATGCTAAGTGGGAGTAGTCAAATAACAGGTCACCGGGGGGGAGGGCATACAAAGAGGCTGGGGACCCACGCTTGGGAGGCTCCAGGGACAAGCAGCTGGGAAGGTGAGAATCTAGGGAGGGAGAGAGATGGACCCTCAGGGCCTAGGGAAGCACAAAGACTCCCAGCACAAACAGCACCCAAGCCAGGGCTACAGAAGTGTGCAGGATGGCCCGGATCCTGCCTCCTAAGTGCCACCTGGCAGGGAGGACATCACCTTTACTGACACTTGTTCCCCACACAGTAACTAGCACCACCAGGGCTCAGGCCAACAACTGCCTGAGTAGTTGGCCCTGGACCGTTGGTCACCCCTGGGGCCATGACATCTGAGCTGAGTCTGCAGGACAACTAGGGGACCAGGTGTGGGGGGGACAAGGCTGCAGGGAGAGAGACCCACCCTAGCTCTCAAGTGAACCACAGGTGAACAGGCTGGACAGACCCGGCTGTGGGTGGTGTGGGGAGGAGGGAGAGAGGGAGCTCAGGGCCAGTGGGCTCCAAGGAAGGCATGGCGGGGCAGAGTAGACTTCCAATGTGGAGGCTGGACTGAGAGAGGGAGGCCATTCCCTGAACCCACAGAGTCTCTCCTGTCGGGAGCCAGCCATGGAGGCCTGCCTGCTGACAAAGTCCAGGGGGATGAAGACCCCGGGTCGCAAAGTGAACCAGGGCAGCTGAGACCCTTGCTTCTTCTACTTTTGTTATTAGTGCAGTCAAAAAGGTCTGTACAGTCTGAGGATGGAAAGCAAAATTCCACTCATGCCTCCACTACCCCTTGCAAAAAGGCAAGAGAAGAATTCATGAAGAAATTACCTTCCTTTCATTTGAATTCCTCCCTAGGTTTCCATGTCCCCGGCCTCCTGGTATTAAACCATACAATCACTTGATTAAACATTGTAGTTGGGAAAATTGTAAAAAATCAGAAAATGCTCTATTTAATGTTTGTCAGAGAACTCACTGGCCTTGCCAGGGAATTATCAATAGAGATTTTAAATATCATGTGTGGGTAGATAATTACTTGCAAGATTTTATTTCTTCTGACTGGTGACTAATTGGAGAAATTTAAGAAGCTACAGTTTGTATTTTTAGGAAGAGTGCCAATGCAAAAATTACATTTGCTTAATTTCTTAATTTCTACATGTGGTATATTAAGCTTAAGAAATTAACAATTACATAAATACTAGAGCACCCTTGCCTTTATTTCCCTTTGCTAAGGAGGCTTGTAATTCTGCTTAGGGATTGTGACTAAGGTGATTTGAGCCCAGGGGGCCTTTTGTTTTGCAAACATTGAAGCTCAGTCTCCCTGGCAGGGAATAATTGATGCAGATTGTAAATACCAGGTGTAACATTGTGGAAAACTATTCTTGTGGCTAAGAAACCTTGAAAATAGCCAGGCTCGGTGGCTCAGCCTGTAATCCTGCACCTTTGGGAGGCTGAGGTGAGTGGATTGCCTGAGCCCGCGGGTCCGAGACCCGCCTGGGCAACTTGGTGAGACCTCATCTCTACAATAAATCAAAATGAGTCAGGCGTGGTAGCACATGCATGTAGTTCCAGCTACTTGGAAGGCTTAGGTGGAAGGATCACCGGAGCCCAGCAGGTCGAGGCTGCGGTGGCTGGGAGCAGCCACTGCACTCCAGTCTGGGTGACAGAGTGAGACTCCAACTCAAAAAAAAAAGAAACCTTGAAAATGTTGTTTTACCCGAGTTAGTTGCAAATTGCTGTGTGGCGGTCACAGGTGTGATTTGCTAATCAATGTAATAGTTATAGTGCTTAGAACTTGGTAGTGATTTATAATGTAATAGTTATAGGAATAAGTAAGTTTTGTATGGACATTAAGAAATGGTAATCATTAAAAAATGTTAAGCGTTTATAAGATTTATAGTTAATGTTTAGGATGATAATGTTTTGTGATCAAAACAGGATGAACAAAGATACATTGCCTGTCTGGTCCATTAAAATTGTAACTGATAGCCTTGAAAACAAAAAATATGTAGGGTATAAAAGGAGTTGGAAAAGACAGTGAATCGGCATTTGTCCTGCTTGCAGCAGAGTCAGTGTCCAAGTTTCTTCTCCTGCACCGACGCCGTCCCTCCTTCAGGAAACCCTGACCTGCTGGAGCTGGACTCCGGCACTCCCCACTCCTGCAGGAATCACAGTAGTAAGACAGCGACTGCCACTAACTATGGCTCACGAGGGGTCAGGCAGTCAATAGGACAGTGTTCCACAATGCAGCCAGCCAGCCCCACTTCATGTGTGAGAAAACATGGCTCCCAGATGCAATGGGACCAGCCAAAGTCACATAGACAGCACGTGGCAGGACCACAGCCCAGAGCCGTGTCTTCTTTCCACCAAGCAAGTCCTGCTGTGGGGTGTCTCTCAGAGCCAGGGCTGCTCCTCTCTGATCTTACTGTAGCCCAGCCCACCTAGGGCACTCTTCCTTGGGTCCAAAGCAGTCCTCAAAGGGCACGGCACAAAAGGCACATTATTGGGAGCCAGCCTTGGAGGTCCACCTGATTGACAGGGTCCGGGTGGGCCGAAGACCCTGGGCCGCAGGGCGAGCCCAGGAAGCTGAGGCCCTTCTGTCTTCCACCTTTGCTGTTTGATACTGCCAAAGAATTCTGTGCAGTCATGGAAGAAGAAAATGGCATGTTTATGTGAAGTACTCACAGCTAACCTGGAAACATCATGGATTATATTTCCATTTTTCCCACTATGCCACTTGGCCTTTTCTAACATATGCAAGGGTTAAACTCTGAAGCACATCAAGAATGCTTTATTTCACTTGGTTATAAGTTACTAGACATTGCTTAAGTAATAAATGATATGAGTATATCCACTCCTTATTTGACTTAGGACTATGCAGTTTAGTGTTTAGACATAAGGATTTTTAGAAGCACAAGTTTATAATAAGTTCATTATGTATTCATTATAAGTTTTAACACTTATCTAGGAGTTATGTAGGTGATTTATAACACTGTTTTCACTGACATCGGATAAAGATTAATGTTAAGGTTTTTACTTAATTCTATAGTTAAAACTATAAACTTAAAACTCTAAGTTAACATTTATAAAGTAGGTTTTCACTGAACTCATAATAATCAGACACTTTTATGGCAGATCAGCTAAAACAGAAAGTAACCTTGAGGGGCCTGGGAAACATTACTAAAAGCTTCTTTTGAGTTCTCTTTAGAAACAAGCACTGCAAGATAAGAGAAAAGTAATGAGGACATCTGGACAAGGGAGGCGATCACAGGACTCTGAAGAACGTAAGAGCCTAAGATGAGAATATTCCTGACACATAAAGAAATATACACTTAAAGAAACTTTCTTGGAACATTTGTAATTTGGGACATTGGACTGAGAGTGTCATTGTTGGCTTTATGAATAGGACTTGTCTAATGCCTATGAGAGTCCTGGCTTATTTGCTACTAAAGCCACTGGGAATCTTGGTTTGTTTGCTACTAAGACCACTGGCTGGTAACTTTTAAAAGATATGTATGTGAAAGAGTTTTCTTTGTCTTGCCCCTTCAAAAATGGTATAAAAGCTCTGTATTAACTAGCATTAAATTGTCATCTGTTCAAGAAGCAGGTGTCCGGTATATGATCGTTGTCGTCGCCTGTCTCTCCTTCAACATATCTCACGACCCTTGTGGGGCGGGACCCCGCAGCACATGGCAAGGCACAGGGACATCCTTGGCAGAGGTCAAACCCAATACTGTCCCACTTTGGCTTATAAACCTCCAGTAACGGGGAGCTCACTACCTCTGCAGATTGCCTCGGCATAACACATTTTTTAACTCATAATAATAACATCAAAATACTGAGTTCTTTACATGAACGGACTCAAGTCATCTCCACAGTGACCCTTTGAGGTGGGTACTATTGTCTCATTCACAGATGAGGAGACTGAGGCTCAGAGAGGCTAAGTGACTTGCTTACGTTCTTACAACTAGAAAGTGAAAGAGCCAGGATTTGAAAGTGGACAGGCTGGTGCCTCCCTCTCACCTGCCTGGGTTAACAAAAATGCACGGAGCAGCACGAACCACAGGAGACGCCAGCAGACGTGTGCAGATGCACAGATGGTAGGAAGAATAAGCAGGCACTGCCAAGAATTGATAAAGTGTACATGTGAGCGAGCGGCTCAGGACAGGGGGACACGCTGGAACCAAGGAGAGACACAGAAGAGGAAGAACACAGGCTCATAAATTTTGCTGAATGCAGCGTACCCTTGTGCCTTCACTCCCAGAACCTGCTTTCTAGCTGCCGGGGACCCCTTCCAGCACAAGCCCACACACCGGCACGGTGGAAGGGAAGGGCGTCCTGGAAGCAGTGCATGCACGTCCTTGGATCCGCCTCCCCAGACACACACACCACCCGACCCAGACAGGAAGAGCCATTCTGCCCACCCGCCAGCAAGCAGGGTCAGGAGGGTGCATGTTGTGCGCATGGCTGGAGGCCTGGGGCAAACATGTCTGCAGCAGACACTCAGCCCAGTGCTGTAGGCCCACCTGCCCCGTGGTCTGGAGTGAGGAAGGGAACATGTCCAAGTTAGACATGGTCCCCAAGCACAGAGAAGACAGGTGGGGCTCTGGTCACATACCCTGGACACAGGCATGGTTCCAACCACCACATCTTTGTTTGAGTTGTCCCTTCTACCCTGATTTTTCTTAGTCATGTCCTTCCTTGAAAACCAGTGTAAATTCCACCTTCTCCAGAAAGTGCATGCAGATGCCAGCACCTGAGATGACTTCTCCCTCTGCCTGTGACTCTGTTGTAGCATTTACCACAGTCCACCCTGAGTTCTTGCTACATTGGGTCTATTTCTGCTTGGGGCCATGAACCAGGAGGGCAAGGCCTGGTAAAGCCTGTGAAAATGTCAGATGCTTCAGACATGTGAGGCATCAAGGGTGCCCACAGAGCACTTGGGAGCCCTAGCCCCTGGCCCACATGGGCCCTGAGAGAGAGAATGGAAGCGATGTCCCTGGGCACTGACGCCAGCCACACACAGGCTGGGTGCTGGATACTAGCCATCGCCCCAAGGATAGGGGGGGGAAAGGATCTTCAGAGGAGAGCTCCACTGTCCAAGTCACTCAGTAGGCATATGCCAAGGTGGTGTCTGAGCCATCTGTCCACTTGCCCCCAGAGGGGTCCCTGGCTGCCTCTAAGGGGAAGTTAGGCAGCTGACCTCACATGCTCACAGTGCCCTGTGTGCCCTGCATAATGTCACATGATCATCAAAGGAAGGTCAACGGCCTCCTGGCTACAGATGAGGAAACCAAGGTTGGGAGAAGGCAAGTCTTTTGTTCAAGGCCTGCTTGGCACCCAGGGCTCCTCCTCCAAACCCCATGCACATTCTCCTGCCCAGCACACCTGATCTCTCTTCCCTGCCACCTAGGTGGGGTCAGAGGCCCACCAGGCTCATATCCAGCTAGTTTCCAGACTCACAGGCACAGCCCCAGGGAAACCAGACTGACAAGGGGGACACCACACCAGCACATGAGGCATGACACGGAGCACGGGGTGCCGTCTGTACTGAGGGCACACATGCAGATGGCACGCCTGCTAGCTTGAGGCCACAGGGTAGTGGCCTGGCATGGAGCAGAGCAGGGCCATGACACAGGCAGCAGGCAGCTCTGGCTTACCCATGCACTTCGTATGTGCGTTGAGGATAAAGCCCTCAGCATAGAGCATGGTGTGGTTGACACAGTAGAAGGATCCCAGAGCGTTGACACAGAACTGGCATCAGTTACCATCATGAGCACCTATCAGGCACTCGTTGTGGTCTAGTGTGTCCACAGAAGGAAAAACAGAAGGGCTGATAGAGGGATGTGGCCTGCCATGGAGCATCCAGTGGCCAGGGAAGCTGAGACCCAGAGAAATGCAGGGTCTGTCCAGGCCACCCCCCACAACCCGTCCATTGGCCAGGGCTACATTCTGAGTGTGTACAGCCGGGACCCACTGCCCCAGTAAGGATGGGTGGTGAGGTGAGATCCGGAGCAGGTGGGCAGCCTGCCCAATCACACAGTGGGACAGGACCACAGGTGTCCCCCACATCCATGCTGCATATGCCCCATGTCCACGGGGACCAAGGAAACTGTGCCACTGGAGGGGTTGCCTACTCAAGTGCTCAGGGGGCCAGGCCAGCAACATAAACCAGAGAAGGGGAAAAGGAGTCAGGGCATTGGGACCATTGTAGGCAGATTTTACAATGTTTCAAGAGAAGCCTGAAATCTGGAAATATCTGAACAGTTCTTGAGCTTGTCATGCTTGATAACTCACTTGATCTTAAACACAGCAGAGTTGAGCTGGACACTTCCTTGGGGCAGGTCACCCTCAGAAGGCCTGTTTCCAAGCTCTGGCCTCATGACTCTCACTGCTATACCAGCCCTCCAAGAAGGAGAGGCCTGGAGGGAGCAGACACAGACCTGCAGAGGCTGAGGTGCTCACAGCTGGACCCGGAGGAATCCTCACCTAGGACAGACACAGCCCTCATGTCTTCAGGGCCCTAGGAGGTAGGGGCAAAGCCCAGAGGACACAGCGCCACTGCACCTGAGGCCCACCCCCACACTCTGAGAGGAAGACCTATGGGCCACCACCTTACCATGGAACCTGGGCAAGCCTCCTGTCCTTTCTGGGCTTGCAGGATGGCGTCTTTCCACATCAGAGCACAGGCTCAGCCAGGGTTGGACATGGGATTTCAACTCTGGGAGGGATGCAGGTTCTCCCAGACAGACTTAACTCTGTTACTCCAAACACCCACAGGGTACGGCTCCTGAACTTGAAAGAACATACTTCCTGGACTCTCAGCATGTTCTGTCTGTCCTGCCTCCAGACACAAGGTGGCAGAGTTTTAAGACCGCTCAGACTGGTTCTTCAGATGGCATTCACTGTGGGAACCACCTCGCAGGTATTGGATGCACAGTCCTACTTAACAATGAGGGGAGGTCCTGGCCCACAGAGGTCCCACACCAAGACAA
Source organism: Cephalopachus bancanus (assembly GCA_027257055.1). Taxonomy (NCBI): domain Eukaryota; kingdom Metazoa; phylum Chordata; class Mammalia; order Primates; family Tarsiidae; genus Cephalopachus; species Cephalopachus bancanus. The sequence continues at coordinate 5,650 of JAPVLO010004376.1, read as the reverse complement.
GACCCAGACCTAGGCAGGACCGCTGCGGGGAAGGAATGTGCTTTGTGGACACTTGTGGCCCCTTTGTGAATGGCAGAGGCAGTTCATCGCCACCAACGCCCACTCCCCCACATTCACTTCAGCAATAGACCCAGCTGGGGACTCGCACCATTCAGCCTCCCTCCCACTCCCCTCTGTGGACACTTCTGGGACTGCCTTTGAAAGGACTGGGCATCACTTCCCTCTTTCCCATGTTCCACCTAGGGCCAGAACACGGACACAGCAGTCACAAACCAACTCTGGCCACACAGACTGGGGCAGCCCTCAAGGACAGGATGAATGGAGGGATGGACCACGGGCCGGCAGCATCAACATCCGGGGAGCTTGTGAGGAATACAGATTCTCAGGCCCTGCCCAGATCCACTGAATCGGCACCTCTGGGGACTCAGTAGAATTCTCACAATTGCCTGTTTTAACCAGGTCTCCAGGTGGGCCCAGAGGCACGTTCAGGTGGAGAAGTGCTGCTCTAGGACTCACAAAACAATGAGATGGAAGGACTCAGGCCCTGTTCCTGCTAGAGCAGAGTGGTGAGTCTGCCCTGGAGTTCAAGTCGACACCGTGGTCACGTGAGAGGGAGTGGCTGCTCAAGCTGCTCCACGGGGCTCTCCCCCACAGTGGCTGAACTTATTCCTTCCTGTTGCTTGAACCCAGTAGGTTTTAGGACCTGGCCGTCCCCTCAGGAGCCCCCATCACAGGCCAACTTGGGTTTGCTCTGGTAGAGGGCGGCCCAAGGGACTTGCCTTCACAGGACACACCATCTGCCATGATGGCATTGCCCGGAAAGCAGGAACACATGGCTGAGTTCCCAATGATGCTGCACACCTGCTTGCAGGGCCCATTGTCTAGAGGAAACAAACAACAGTCAGAGAACACCAGGCCACGGCTTTGGCCTGAGCTGGCTTATGCCCCTGGCACTGCCCTATTGGTTGGACAAAGAAACAAAGGCCCAGGAGATGGGGAGGCTGGGAACCAAAGCACCCTATCCTGGTCCTTTTCACAGGTTCATCTGTCAGGTCGGTTAGTGTTGGGGACACCGCTCCAGGTCTATCCACCACCACTCAGATCCCAACCCTCTCTCCAATGATGGTAATGACAGCAGTGAGACAGAGAAGGAGGAAGAAAGCAAGCAGGGAGGAAGGGAAAAAGAAAGAGAGGGAGAAAATAGGGGAGAAGAACAACAAGGAAAATAACTCTCTAGGCAATACTGAACACAGCCTCCATGACAGCTGGCAAGCAAGGGTTTCATCATCTCAATTTTACAGAACAGAGATGAAAAGTAGTGGACTGGCTTGTTTGGGGTCACACACCAGGCCCCAGGCTGCCTCCCCCAATTCCTCTGCAACAGTCTCAGCTCCTCACTCAACCTCAGACAGGTGAGCCCACCAACTCCAAAGTAGAAGCACCCTCTTTGGCAGGGGCCATTTCACATGTGCCCAGCACCGGAGAGCTCCCCACCTGTCCCTGGGCCCCAGCAAGGATACCTCCCGGCTGATTACCTTTGCAGGTTTTGGGCTATGGCCCTGGCAGTGGGATGGTGTTGGGGGCCACTTGGGCAAACTCTGTCCTTGGCGCAGGCTCCCATGGGGGCTCCAGCTTCGGGGGCTCACCATCTGTCATGGCAAAGCAGATGGGGATGGGGAACGACTGCTGGTTTCATCCAGGCTTCAGACACAACAGAACAGGTACCCACACTTCTCATGTCCAAGTACCACACTGGACAGACATTTAAGCCCCTGCCCCATTTCACAGGCATGAAGTCTGAGGCTTGAGGTGAGATATACCATGGGCAAGACAAATCTCAGCTACTGGGAGCAGACGGGGTGGAGGGACAGAAGGCAAGGAAGAAGAGGGGAAGGAGGAGAAAGTGTCTAGACTGAAAACAAATCAAGCCCTGCTTGGCTGGGAGAAAGGCCTTCTGGACCACCATAGCCTTGCACTGGGCACACAGCTGGGGTTTCGGGGGGAACCTCTGTGGCCCAAGCCTGCCCTGAGCTTGCATCCGGGGGTGGGTACTGGGCCCAGTCCCTTCAAATGGAGCTCCAGGAAGACTCTGCCTCGCCTCACAAATGCAGGGGTCCTCTGGCTCCTGCAGGTTCCAATGAGTGGGGTGGCAGGAAGTGAAGGACCCCACAGAGCCCACCCCAATAACGCCATACTCTGCTGGCAAGATCAGTCCCTGCCCTGGCCACCAGGGTCCCTACCTGGGCGACAGGTGCAGCCATTGTCCTGCAGTGAGAAGCCAGGAAAGCAGGCAAAGCAGTAGGAGCCCACAGTGTTGATGCAGAGATGCTGACACAGTTCCCCTGGGAGCAGCAGGCACTCATCCTGATCATCACCCAGCAGACTGTTGGGCAGTTGGATCTCAGTGCCCAGCGACAGGGCTTCCCGGGCTTCCATCTCTGCCTCTGAAACTGGGGCAGGGGTTAGCCTCAAGTCTGAGCAGGTTGCTGAGACCATTGGCTTCAAGAAACCAGTGCAGGTTCTCACCAGGACCTCTGTGTGCCTGGCAGGAAGAGAGGGCAGATGGGGGATGGATGAAGAAGGATGGATAGGAGAGTGAGTGGGTGGTGGATGAATGAAGAGATGCATGGATAGATGAGTATGTGGGTGGGTGGGTGGATGAGCAGTTGGGTGGATGGGTAGATGAAGAGATGGATGGATGGGTGGATGGATGATGGATGGGTAGATGGATGGATGAGTAAGTGGGTGAGAAGGTGGATGGATGAGTATGTGGGTGGGTATGTGATGAGTTGGTGGGGCGATAGATAGGTGGATGGATTAGTAAGTGAGTAGATGGAAGATGGATAGATGGATGGGTGGGTAGGTGGGTGCGTGTATGGGTAGATGAGTAAGTGGGTGGGTAGACAGATGAGTACCTGGGTGGGTGGGTGAGAGGATGGATGGATGGGTGGATGGGCAGATGAGTAAGTGGGTGAGTGGATAGACAGATAAGTACCTCAGTGGGTGGGGGAGTGGATGTGGATGGATGGATGGATGGATGGATGAATGGGTGGAAGGGTGGATGGGTAGATGAGTAAGTGGGTCGGTAGATAGATGAGTATCTGAGTGGGTGGGTGAGTGGATAGATGGATGGTTGAATAGATGGATGGGTAGATGAGTTAGTGGGTGGGTGGATAGTCAGATGAGTACCTGGTTAGGTGGGAGAGTGGTTGGAAAGATGGATGGATGAGTCGGTGAATGGGTGGGGGAATGAGTAGGTAAGTAGACAGATGAATGGACAGACACAAAAAGATGGATGACTGGACTGGTGGATGGCTGAATAGATGAACAGAGGGATGGATGAGTGGTTAGATGGGTGAGTGAATGAATGAACAGACCTCCAGCGATAAGTGAACCCATCAGAGCCAGGTCATTTTCATCATGAAGTCCCCTGCAATAGGACAGGGCCAGACCCACAAGAAGCTCTTGCAAAAGTGCTAAACTGGATTCAGAAGCCTGACTTCAGTGACATGAGGGAGGGCCTTCCCTAGCAACAGGAGGGCTCAAGACTGGGTTCCACCAGTTCGGATCTGGACGGTGACCTGGGCCTCCCCAGCAGGGCCATCATGTGCAGCACGGGGCCTGTATGTCCCTCCAGGTACTGGGATGAGCCCCTTCCTAGGGCTGCGGGACAGAGCAGGTGGGAGTGGGAGACAGGCTCTCGGGGCTGGGCTGCCTTGGGAAGCTATCCATGTAATAGCTGTGGGGAAAGCATGCAGCCAGGGATAGAGGGGAGGCCCAGGGACCCTCTAACCTCTGCTGGCCCTGGGCCTTGGCTTTCCCACCAAACCCAGGCAACTGGGCCCCTAGAGCAACTGGGTGAAGTCCCGGCTGAGGAGCAGGTTTCATGTGGCATCTGCATTCGGCCACAGCCCCAACAGTCCTGGCCAGCACCAGCAGGTGGGACTGGCAGGTTGGCCCTGCAGAGGCACAGCACTGTGGGTGCACAGGAGATGGTCCTGGGCCCAGGGCCCCTCCAAGCACCCTGCAGGCTGGGCAGCACCCCTGGTATTCAGGCTCAGCTCCTGCTGCTCAGTGCATTCCTCACAAGAGAAGGGGAACCTGTATCTCTGTCTGGACCCTGCCTGACCCTGCCGCTCACCTGTGCCCTTCACCCCCTAACTTCCGAACCCTGAAGCTAGACCTCCTCTTGTTGGGAGCCAGCCATGGAGGCCTGCCTGAGCATTAGGGATCCAGGCAGTCTGCGGACCCTGAGACCGCTAGGACAAGTTCAGGAGCTGAAGGCCCATTCCCTCTTCCCTTCTTTGCTGTTTTGGCACATTCCACTAGGAGGGACTTTGATGATCTAAGTATGAAGTTCTTAGAGTACGACAGGCATGGCTTACTTTAGGAGTCCATTATTCCTGTTTCTCACAGACTGCGGTTTCGGCTTTAAACTTAACATAATTCAAACTCAGGTCACATTTGGGAGCCTTTAATATGGTACAAGCTTTTTTTAAGATTTAATAGTATATTTGTAGAAATTAGTGTATACATGCAAAGCGCTGTTTCAACCTTAATAATATAGATAAATATCTGGAGCTACCAGAAATGGCCCAGCACAAACCTTGGGCTGGGCCACATTCCTAAAGGCCAAGCACGAACTTTTGGGCTGGGCCACATTCCTAAGGGCCCAGCGTGTACTTTGGACTAGGCTGCTTTCTTTTAAACCAGTTTTTAGCTACAGTTAGTATAGGGTCTTTTCTACTTATTATAGAAATTGAATCCATTTTATTCATAGAAAGTATTATACGATAGGTTATGCTATGTCAGTGAATTCTGTCAGTTCAAGCATGATCAAACATGATATTTTGAGGTTTAATAAGAATACAGCTAACTTTAGAAATTACATTGTTTCCATCTTCTACATTTGCGGTTTTGGCTTTAATACAATTTATAGTTTATACTTGGGTTTTATTTTTTAGACGCTTTATTGCTGATGATGAGGATTAGGAATTAGAAACTTTTATAAAGTTAAAATAGATTTATGGGATTTCAGAACAGCCATTTTGTTAAGAGATTGTAATCAATTGTTCCCAGAAATGGCCCAGTGTGATCTTTTGACTGAGTCACATTCCTTAGGAATTGGTTTGGGCTATAATTAAGAGTTTCTATAGTGTAGGTAGAATTAGCGTAAAATAGAGAGGAATTGGGATTTAGGTTGGTTATTAGGTGTTGCGTATGCATAGGTTTTAAAAGTTATTGATTATTAGAATATTATGATATTAGAATTGTATTGCTTTTGAGAAATATTAACCAAGCATGAGGAACAGTGAGATAGTTTTGGGATCCTCATTCCTCATGCTTGGGGAAACACCTGGTGAGTGGGAGATGCCCCTCATCCACCTGGCCCTATGTTCATGTAAATGTCTTGTGATTTAATTGGGATTGCCCTTCCTTTTACTCCAGGAAACACCTGGTGAGTGAGGGATGCCCCTCATTCACCTGGCTTTGTGTTCATGTAAAAGTTTTGTGATTTAATTGAGATTGTTCTTCCTCATGCCTGAGGAAACACCTGGTGGGTGGGGGGGCCCTTCCTGCACCTGGCTTGTGTTCACATGGAAGACTTGTAAGACTGCCTGTGTAAATTTGGGGATAAATACGTGCTGTA
>JAPVLO010004375.1:0-15762 GCA_027257055.1 Cephalopachus bancanus | reverse complement strand
GCCTGTAATTCTGGCTACTCAGAAGGCTGAGGCGGAAGGATCGCCGGAGCCCGGCAGGTCTAGGCTGCGGTGGCCAGGAACAGCCACTGCACTCCAGTCTGGGTGACTGAGTGAGACTCCAACACACACAAAAAAACCCAAGAAAAATTAAGTTTACCAGGACAGTAAAAGCAAACATGACCTCAAGTGAAGTCCCTTCTGAGCACAGGGCCATGTGGGACAGCCCTATACACACTCCCTGTCTCCGTGGGAGAACTCCGTGAGAGCAAGCACCTCGTCTCTCCTGCTCAGTGTTCCCAGAGCCTGGCTACAGGTGGGGCTCAGTAATGTCTGCTAGATGAGTGACTGGTTGCTGCCCTTAGAGGAAGAGGTCTCCTTTCTCTGGTGGGGACAGGATTTCTTCCCTCTCTCCCCTGTGACCTGGGAAGGATGGTGTACTTGGCCTCACTGTTGATGACAGACTCTCTCATAACCTCCAGCTCCGGGGATCTGGCTATAAGTGGAATACCCCAGAGTGCGAGGAATGGAGGACTAGGAAACCAAGGAAGGCAGAGGTAGATGGCAAGCTCAAGGGCACTCATTCCCCACACCATCGCATGGCCTAAGGCAGAAGAACACAGTGATCAGAGCTGGAAGAAGACAAATGGATCACGCATGCCACGCACTGGTGTTCCCCAGGACTTCTCGGCTCGGATGGGGGGTTGGGGCTGGGGAGTGGCAGGCCCAGGAATAAGGGGTCCTGCCCCATCCTAGGGTGGAGTGCGGCTCTCAAAAGGTCCCATGGCGCTTTGTTGGCCTGTTGCCATCTTCTGCCCTGGCTAGGCCTGGAAACTCCAGAGGCAGGGCTGGGCTTCATCACCACAGTCTCCAGTGCCACATGTGCCTGGCATGCCTTGTCGGCTGGGTGGCAAGATGGCAGGTGTCAGACGGCAAGGATGCAGTGTGGAGATGGAAAGGTGAGGTCAGCTACAATCTGGAACTGCTGGGAGGGCTGGTCTGGGGAGTGTCAGATGGGTGCTGGGCACAGGAGGGGAGCTCAGATGCCCCTTTCCCATCTGTCAGCTCTGTCCGCCATGATCCTCACGGACATGTGCCAGACTTAGCGTTGCATTCCCTTTACCTCAAATGCTGGCAGAGACCCTGCGTGACTCGGGGGCCAGGTGTCTCAGGAAGTCACAAGAAGCCTGGCCTACATGAATCTCTTTTGGAGAAGCTCCTTATATACATAAAATGAGGAAATATTAGAATAGGGATGCAAAGCTGCTGATATATTTCAAAGGCCTAAACTGAAACGATAAACACTTCTTTTTACACATAGAAGTAGGATGCTGCACAATGGTGCCCTTCACAAAATAATGATTGGGTTTGTGAAGATAATATTGATATCCTGAGCACAAGTAGCCTAGTAATGGGGGACAAGTTTGAAGCTGTTAAGAGTCTCCATTCAGGGTGGCCTGTGTAACCTCATTAATCCTTGGTAACCTTGAGGATCCCAGGAAAGGGTCCCACTCCCATTACCTCCCTGCCCATAGGCCCTGCCTAGGGGACACCCAGGTAGGACTGAGGTCTCTCCTCACAGGCTGATCCTCTACCGGAGGTGGAGGGACATCAACAAATATGGGGACGGAACACCAAGCGTCAGTGAAGCCAGTGGAACAAAGGCCATACCTTCAAAACGCAAAAAGCAGTTTTAGAAACTTAGGAAATTTAGCTAAAGCTTCACCCACAGGTAAATTTATAGCGTCAAATGCATTTGCTAGAAAACAAGAACACCATGGAAATAACCCAACGTGATAAGTAAGAAGACAGGAGAACATAGATTTAATCACGAAGAAATTTGGAGTAGGAAAATTGTAGAGATGATTTAAAAATCAAGAAAGAGGAAACATGATGGCTGAAGAACCGAGGCCGGAGGGGTGAAACGAACCGCTTCAGGGCTCAAAGCTCGTACTGGGGTGGGACGCCACTGCCCAGGCCGCCATTCACCGGAGACCCCGGGGAGCGGAGGGTGGACCCTGGGCCTGGCGGCTCAGCAAAGGGATATCGCGGAGGCTGCAGGCTGCAGGTCAGAAAGGACAGTTGGGAAACGCCCCCTGGCTGGGGACTGCAAAGCACACTCCGCGTTCCTGGAGACATCAGTCCAGACATCCAAGTTCTCCGAGCTAGCCGAGATTTCCGGCCGTGTTCTGCGACAGCCGTTGGCAGCCGGACCTGGACGCCTCTGCTCAGCGCCTAAGACACACCCTGCACACGAGCGCTTGGCCGGTAGGCGGCGCCCTCCCCCAACCGCCGCTGGCGCTCGATGCTCTGTGCGTCGCCCCTGGCATTTTGCAAACTCCTAGTCACCCGCTGCTTGCCGCCCACAGGCGGCGGCCGGCTCGCACTCGACGCCTGGCACGTCCGCGGGCAGCGGGCGGCGCCCCATGGGCGGGCGGAGGCGGGAGTCAAGGTGAAGCCGCGCCAGCGCCGGCCCGCGCCACCCAGCGCAGCCATGGTCACGCCGCTGCCCGCTCGCCTGAGGCACGGCCGAACTCCCAGGCAGGGCAGCCAAGTGCCTGCAGGAGCTGGCCCGGACGGTCGCGGTGCAAAAGGGGGCTGGAGCGCCAAGCGGCGCGGCTGAGGGGGGGAGAACGCCGGCCTGCGGGAGCGTCCCCAGTGGCCCCCGGCCGCGTGTGCCCGCCGGCCACCGCGGACGTGAGTGGGCAAGGGGAGCGGTGGGCGGGCGCGTAACTTCCCCGGTCCCGGGCACCCCGAGCTCGCGGGGCGGGATGCGGGAGCGAGGAGGGCGGAGGGCGCCCCGCCGCGGGGAGCGCCCGCGCCGGCCTTCCCGGGCCCTCCGGGGGGGGTCGCGGCCCGATCTGGAGCTCGAGCCCGCGGAGGGCCAGGGCCACCCATCGCCCTCGCCGGCCGGGGGGGGTCGCGGGCTCGCCACCCTGGACCTGGGCGGGACTCCCAGCGACAGAACACGCGACTGGCGGGGCGGGGCGCGGCGGGGGCAGATCCCGCCCGCGAGCGGCACGCGTCACTCGTGGGTGGTCCCCTCTGACCTGGGCCCGCGCGGGTCCGGCCGGATCGCTGAGCTCTCCTCGCCCGGATGCCGCGGACTCTTCCTTCGAGGCTCCGGGCTGGAGGATGGCGGGACGGGCACGTGGCAGGGCTGCCCGGCCTCCCTGGACCCCAGCGTCCCTGCAGCTCGCAGTCCTTGACCAGGTTCGCGTCCGCCTCCACGAGTGCGAGGCTCCTCTCCGGCCCCCTGCACGACCTCTCCCCTTGTACGTGCAGGTGCTGGTTTGGGCAGGGCGAGGGGCCAGGGAGGCCTGGGTGCCCCTGGCATGGGGTTCCTGCCTGCGCCGCGCCTTCCGCCCCCCCTCTGCGGGTCTTCAGGGCGGCCAGGAGCGCTCCGTGATTTGGACTGGGGTGGGCTAGAAAGCGGAGTGTTGGGGAGAGTGTTAGGGGGAGTGACTGGTCAGCTGCTTCAGGAAAGTCTTGCTGGGATGCCAGGGGCAGCAGTGATGGGAGCGGAGTTGGTCCTGGCTCCAGAAGGCGGGTGGTCCTGACCCCAGGAGTTGGAGTGCAGTCATGCAGACCCACCGTCCGTACCCCGGGGGAGCTGCCCTAGGCCATGGCCTGGGAGGGAGGGCTCTGCTGCTGGCCCGCGTGTGGGCGCTGGCTCTGGGCAGTGTCAGTAGCCTTGGTGGGCTCTTTGGCGCAGGGGAGTTGTGAGGAGGGATGAGGGTGTGGGTGAGCCTCGAGGCTCAGGGGTGGCAGGCCCCTGTGTCCTGTTTGTCAGAAGGGAACCCTGAAGTCTGAGCAGGGAGGAGGGGAGGAGTCCAGAGATGATATTTAAGGCAGGCACTTTCTCCAAGGGAGCTTCTTGACCACTGCTGTGGAGATGAGAAAGCACCAGGAATCACGGTAGACAGCAAGTGTTGTGATGTCCCGTGTAGGAAGAGGGCAGAGAGGCCTGGGAGGACAGGGCTGTCTCACAAGGCAGGGCGCTCAGGGCCAGGCTTCAGCGCACAGGCCACCTGAGGGTTCGAGGGTAGAGCCACGGAGGGCTTAAGTGTAGACCCACTGTGGCCTGAGAGTGCAGACCTGCTGAGGGTTCAGGGAGTAGACCTACTGCACTGTCTGGGTCTGTAGAGCTGCTGTGGATGCAGAGCACTGGCTCATGAGGACATGGCGGAGTCAGAGAAGCCCTTGAGCCGACAGCACGGGCTGTGGTCAGAGTTGGTCTTCGGCAGATGAGCTCAGGACTTAGGGCTGATGGCAGGCATTCGTCGTCACCCTCCTCAGCAGCCCAACCTTCCTCACGGAGGAGGCCGGGTGAATAGTCGGGGCCCTTCCCGGTGGGCGAGGTGGGGCCTCTGCGCTGATGGTGCTCGGTGGCATCCTGCTGTCCAGCCCGCTGCCCTTGAGGTCTGAGTCTCAGGCTCCCCTGCTTGCCCGTTTTAGGGCTCACCGTCCACCCTGGTGACAGTTGGACGCTGGAGACTGGCCGCCTGTACAAAGTCACCATCCAAGCATTTGGCAGGTCCAGCCGCAAGGTCTACCTGTTAGAAATGACTGCCCGCTCCGGTTCTGGAGGTGCGATAAGGCAGGTTGTCTCCTGAGACGGCTGCTGGCAGAGCAGCTGCAAAGTAACAGGGGCCCCCACACAGGTAGACCAAGGAGGGCTCCTCTGTTCCGAGTGGTGCTCCTGGGTGTGCAGAAGACACTGTCCTGGCATCCCTGGGGCAACTCAGGTGCCTGTGAGTCTGCACGCGGGCCCCAGCAGCAGACCCTCTGCGGGGCTGGAGGGAGATGGTGTGTCAGTAGCAGGGGCTCGGGGAGACGGGGGTGGGGTGGCAGGTGGTCTTTCCTGCTGCTTTCCGTGGAGAAGGCTTTGAAGAAAATCCAACAGAACCTATCAAAAAAATTACACTCAATAAAAATTACACTCAATAAAAATACAACATAAGCCATTAGTTCCTACATGGACTTAAACCATGATTAATGACCTGAAAAATCATTTTCAGGGAGCCTGAGACTCAGACCTCAAGGGCAGCGGGCTGGACAGCAGGATGCCACCGAGCTTCTTCTCATTGAACTGGGGAGCCCGAGGATCAGGGATCCCGTCCTGGCCTTTTCCCTGCTGGCCCTGGAACTCTTGCAACTCTCAGGGATTCTGGAGGAAAAAATCTATATGCAATACTGTATTTTTAGTCTTCACTGGTGCTAAAAGCATTTCTGGCACCTTTCAAAATGGAGCGCCGCCGGGTGAGCTTAGGAAAACGCTGCACTGTGCTGTCACCTGTTCCATCAACGAGCCCCGCCAGGTGCACTGCCACGGGGGCAGGGCTGCGTCCGGCTGCACTTGCCTTCGCAGACTCCAACTGTGTCTCAAGTGGTGCTCACCCTGGAGCACTGGCCGTGCCAGGCCCAGCGCGTCCGAGACGGGTGGAGGGAGGACACCATCGCGCCAGAGACAAGCCAGTTGGGCAGATGCCGAGCCCTCTCCACTATGTCTAGGAGAAGTGGAGGTAGTCGGCTTCCTGGCGCCCCACGGGCCCTGAAGGGTGACTGGACACAGGCGTGGCCCCCACACCAACACCAGCCACGGGTCAGACCTGCCCCAAGACAACCCAGTCCGGGGAGGGTGGGGCGGCCAGCTGAGCGGTTTTCCTGGAGATGTCATCAGTCCTTCAGACTGTTCCTCTCGGACACTGCCACGCCAGCACATGTGATGCCTGGATCCCGCCAGCTTGCTTGCAGGGCTGAGCGGCCTGAGAGCAGGGCTAATCCTGGGTGCTGTGTGCCAGGTGGGCCCCGCGCTGAGTGTTTGCTGGTCATGGAGGGACTGGACAGAATCAGGCTGGTTCCCGTCCCCAGGGAGGGAGGGCGGTGGTCCGGGAACGGCGACACGGTGCAGGGAGCACCGCGGCAGCAGGCCCAGGGGCTGGGAGAGAAGCCCTTCCCGCGCACCTCCGTCCCTCCCCCTCTCCATCTGGGAGCTCTGGGAATGCCCCTTTCCACCTGGGCTCCTGGGGGGGCCCTGGGCCGGTCTTTCCTGACGATGGTGGGGACAGCAGCCCGTGTGGGTGCAGCATCCCGCATCAACCCACTCACCTGGTCCTTGCAGAGTCTCGCGAGGTCAGTGCTCCCTGTTTCCTGGCCAGAGAAACCAGGGGGGCATGGAGGGTACGTCCAGGGGGTAGAGGCTCCTGCATTTAGCTTCTCCATGTGGGAAGATCACGGCAGGGGAGGACCGATCCTACAGCCGTCACTGTCCCCAAGCACGTCTGTGCCATCACCTCCCCTCCGGCTTCCCAGGGCCCTCTGGATCCGCCTCTTTTCTGCCTGGCACTTCCACTCTACCCCAGACCTGAGCCTCCCTAAGTTTGGCCATGGGTCCCTCCACACCTTTTCTTCCCATCTTCCCCTCCAAGGGACAGATCGGCCACCTGCTCCAGGAGACAATAGCCCACCCAGGTAAAGGGGCACGCATGGCAGCTTATCTATTTTTATGTAGGGTTGCGGGCTCTATGGTGCCCATTTCACAGAGAATACTGAAGCCCAGAGTGGGGGACAGACGGGACAGGAGCCCACGGCAGGAGAGGGAGAGCCCCAGCTCCGTCTGATCTCAAAGCCTGGGTGGGGGCAGTGCAGGTGAGGGGAGCGTAAGGACGGCGGGGCTGTCGGGAAACTGCATGCGCTGCTCTGGAACTTGGGGAGTGGTGGGGCTGGCCAGTCAGCTGCGAAGAGGCTGCACCCACCCCGAGGGCAGGGCCGGCTGGGAGGGCTTAAGGAGCGGGGCATGGGGACAGATCTCCGAGCAGCAGCCCAGGGAGTCAGGGACAGGGAGGCTGGCAACAGGGAGGCTGGGAAAGGTGAGGATGGCATCACTCTCCCGGAGGAGACCCTTTAGGTGCGTGTTGGGCGCTTCTGCCTCCCTTCTGCCCTTACACAATGGCTCCTAGCGGCCAGAGGCTGCGGCTGCCATGTGGACTCTGACTGCCTTCTGCCCAGCCACGGTCAGGGCTCAGGTCCTCAGGAAGAGGGTGGAGTGGACGTCGGGAATGAATGCACCGGTTTGCGGGTCCCCTAAGCACCGTGCCACACCTGTGATGAGGACACTGATGGCCAGCCCCGAGGGCTGGGCCAAACCAGGCAGGGGGGAAGGCGAGGGGGGCCCAGACTGCAGAGACTGCAGGGAGAGGGAGAGGGAGGGGCCCAGTGAGGCCCTAGCCTGAGACAGCAGCACCAGAGGGGGGGAGGGGGGGGGGAGGGGGGGAGCCTAGGCAGTGGAGGTCGGAGGGAGTGCTGTACTTCCGGAGAAAGAGGCAATCCAGGTTTACATGATGCCAAGGCAGGAAGGAGCCAGCAGGATGGAGAGGCGGCGCCCGGCGATCACCTACAGGGAAGGCGTGGGCTGGGTCTCAGAGGTGGGCGCTGGACTGGTGGCCTGGACGTCAAAAGTGCCACGAGGCTCAGGTGCAGCGCGGACCTGCTGAGTCTATGTGGAAGCCACGTTCCAGGGCTCTGATGACTGCCACGCAAGATGCAGAAAATCCTAGCAATGATCACGGACTTTGTAAGAAACTATATAGAGCTTTATTCAACAAACCAGGTAGAAATACTCCTGTTTATATCCAGGTGTCCGTTTGAGCTCAAATACCATGCAAGGCACGATTCTTCCTTTCCCCAGCTTCAGCGAGGTCAGGCCCATGGCCTAGCCCCACAGGAGAAGTGGCTTTGCACTTGAACCTCCGAGTCTGCAGGACTGTCCGTACACGGCAGCCACGCATGGACGGCTCTGGGCACAAGTCTCCGGATCTCCCTGCAGGTGGCACCGCTCCAGCCTGGAGCTGAGGGAGGCATGTTCTGAGTCTTAATCCAGACTGAAGAGCTGGGAATAGGAAGAGCTTTCTGGGTGGTCTTCTCCACCCCAGCCCTAGCGAGTCTCTTCCAGGTGGGCAGCCCTGAACTGGAGACCACCCTCCTCACTGGCTCTGGGCTGCGGGACGCTGCTGGGACCCTGGGCCCAGGAGCTGCTCACGGAGAGCCCGTCTCTCTCACAGGCGGCCGGTGGTTCAGATCTACTGAGGTACTAACAGGAGGAGCAGATAACGCTGAGTCTTCGCGCTGAGGCAGAACAGAGCGCTTCTCAGAACCAACACACAGAAGAAGGTCCTGCTACCACCTCAAGGACATTTTCCTAAGGACAGCTCTGGACATCCCCACACTGATGGAGAGCCACGACAGGGAGGGTGAGAGGGACCTGCCCGGGACATCCCTGCAGGCCGGAAACCAAACCAGCGGATGTTTCCAGGAGCTTATGAAACAAACACAACTGACGTCTGCTCACAGCACCCAACGCCTGCTCGCACCGAGCGGGCCTGCAAAAGCGCATGCGGTCTCAGCATCGAACCACACAGGTTCAGCTAAGGGCTCCAGATCCTGGTTCCTGAGGGTTCACATCAGGGCGGGGCAGGCAGAGGACACTCACGTCTTTCTGCTCCCCAGATTTCCTAGCAGAAGCCAGACTGGGGGAATCCCCACCAAGGAACCTCCAAAAGGCGCTGGACATCATTTCCCTGAGACCCTATGGAAAGGTCTACAGACAGCTTCTAACAGAGCTTCACGGCTCAGAGTCTTGAGAGGGGGGATTTTAACAAGGCCGGGAAAACAAAAACACAACCGCTCATTGTCCAGAATCTTAGACGACCACGCAGAACGCTGAAAGGAATGAGCCAAAACGTCTCAGCTTTGTAAGACTGGGAGGGAAAAAGACACAAACTTACACCACCTACATCAAAGAATAAACGAGAGAGGATAACCTAAACTACAGCTCTGTGGACACAGGCGGCAGTGAAGTCAGTCTGGGGACAGGCCATCCAGGGGGCTAGTTCTGGCGTGAGTGCAGCAGCCACGGCCCCGCCCTGAGGCCACCGGAGCAGATCAGGGCCCCTGTGCGAAGAGCCCTGGCCCCTCAGGCTGCCTACCGGGACGCACAGGCCGGGCTCCACAGCCCCGAGGGGGGACTGGCTTTGCGAACAGGAGGCGATGTGTCGAGGGACGTGAGTGGCGAGGCAGCAAAGTCTAGGTGAAAGAGAGACAAAGTAAGCCACAGAGCCCAGGGGGAGCAGGACGGTCCTCAAACACCGTCAGCACCAAGGCAGAACAGGCAGCAGGAAGTGCCTGCCGTGTCCAGCTGGGCTGGCCCTGGGAGGGAAGGGGTGAGGCCAGGCGTTTGAGAGCAGTCTGGGCAACACAGCCTGCGGTGAGGCTGGGACGTGACCCTGACCTTGACAGCACAGAGCAGGCCAGAGCGTCCATCCCTGACCTCAGGACAGCCTGGCAGCCCCTGACCGAGTGGGGCATGTGGGAGCGAGGCCTGGTCCATCCGACGGATGCAGCTCAGGGTGAGAACACCGTGTGGACAGACCCAAGGGAGCAGAGGGTTCTGAAGACCGCGCCAAGACCCTGGTGGCCAGCAAACACGGGATGCAGTGTTGGGAGAGGCGGCTAGAAAGGCCGAGGCCTGCTGCAGGAACGGCTGGGCACAGCTGCACAGCTGCAAGGGTGAGTTGCACGGATCCTGCAGCCGTCTCAGGCAGCCCACGGGCGTGAGGCAGCCAGGCAGACGGCGAGGGCAGGTGGGATGGTCTCACCCAGGAAAATGCTCCTGTGCACAATGCTCCTTTCCAATCACTCATGGACCCCCTTGAAGCCTGTCCACGGCCCTCCACGGGGTCAGCAGACATCAGCTCAAGGACTCCTGACGTACGGGAGGGACCCTCGGATGGGAATCCAGAGACGGGAGGGCTGTGGGGTGCAGCTGCACGCGCTGGGTCCTGCACACCTCCAGGGGCACCACTCGCAGAGAGAGGTGCCCCCTGGAGTTGTGCTGGGCCACCAGGGTCCCTAGAGGCCACCAGAGAGGCCACTGGACTTTGGGAAGAAATGGGATTTGCCCTCCTCATGGGAAATCCTGTCTCGGGACTGCCCAGAAGCCCCATCCTGGAGTTAGCTGGTCTGACCCCAGCATAGTGCTTCCTGGGGCAGCCCCCGCGGGGGGCACCCAGTGCCAGGGGGCCCACCACCAGCATGGCTGTGCCTGGGAAAACGCCTGCAGGCCCAGGCCTAGCATCTGAGCCTCCCTCTTCTGCTCCCCCTGCTGGCTCTCCCAGCTGTCCTCTGGGCCTCGGCGGGCTGCTCCTCGTGCCCAGCCACAGGCCTGCAAAGGCTCAGGGTCCAGCCTTGGCCTTGTTCCCTCTTCCCCATGGCCTCCTCTTCCCAGCAGTCTGCTGGGCTGTGCCCGCGGGAGCAGGTACTCACAGTGGGGGCTGTGCCCGGGGCCGGCTCGGGGCGCGAGGGCTGCAGGCGCGGCAAGCTCTTGGGGCGCGCAGACCGTGTGGGAGGCTGCAAGAGTGCCCGGTGGGTCAGGACTGGTGGGGCAGGGGCGGGCCCAGTCTTACCTATGACCATGACAGCCGTCCCGGCCAGCAGGGCAAAGAGCTTGAAGAACATGACTTGGTAGGAGTCCAGGAAGTGCTGAGAGAGGCTGGCTCCATCTGCATCAACAGGAAGATGAGCTAGCAGAACCGCCAGGGCCCCTGCATTCCCCGTGCAGGTGTGCCACTGCGCCTCTGCAGGACAGCAGCGATGGGATCCTCTTCCCATGAGGAGGGGGGTCTCCGAGGACTGAGGCTTTCCGGGGGCCCAGGTCAGCGTCTGGTCCTGCTATCCTAGTGCTGCATCTCTGTTCCCCTTGGGCCATCTAACCCAGACCAGCTCTCCTGAGCCCCCCATTCCCCGGGATGGGCTCTTCCCATGCCATGGCCCTGGGCTCAGCAGGGGCGAGCTTCCCCGGGTCTATCCTGCCTGGAAGCTAACCCTGCTGACCCAAGAGACAAGGAGGGCAGTTCTGCAGATGCCAGGCTGTGAGCGAGAGCCTCAAAACAAAGATACTGGCCGAGATCCCCCTGGCGGGCTAGGGTGCCACCACTCTCAGAACCCGAGTCTCACGCGTTGAACTTGATGCCTCACATACCCATGCCCCAAAGCTGTTTCTCCTCGGGCCCCACCTGGGGATGGCCCTGGCTTCCTCCTCCGTCCCCCTCCTCCTGGCCCCTGACCCTCACACCGCGCCACCAGGCTGCCCAGTCAGGACGCATCCCTGCTCTCCCAGCTTGGCAGGAAGAAGGCGGCAGGTGGCCTCGATGCCCCTAACGGCCACCTGCTCCCTTCAGCCTGCTCCCACCAGGCAGCCAGAGCAGCCACATCCCTTCCCTGCTCCACTCGGGGAAACGCCCAGACCCTGGCCTGGCACTCTGGCTCTTCCCGGCCCAGGGCCCCATCGTCCTGGGGTCCTCTCACTGCATCACCCTCTTCCCAGGCTCCTCCTCCTTTCAGACCTGCCGAAGCAGCCCCTTTGAACTGAGCACTCCTCCTGCCAGGCTACAAGTAACCCCCTCTCTTTTGCCGCGTCATCAGAGCCATCTCTTTCCTCCGCCTGGGATGCGGGGTCCTCTCTCTCCGAGGGGCCTTCTCACACATCTGCCTGCAGAGTCTGGCCCACGACAGGTGTGAATAAGTGGCATGAAACGAATCTATGCACTCAGCAGTACACACTCACTGAGCACCCGCTCTTGTCAGGTAGGCCCTTCCGAGCACTTTCCCTGCATACGCGACTTCTAGATGGGGAAGACGAGTAGAAACGCTGAGAATTAATTATGTTATTATATAAATAGGTGGTTGGCCCCAGTGCGGTGGTGAAAGGAAAGGGGTAAGTGTTTGAGAGAGGAGCCCATGTTAAGTATGACCTGAGCAGGTAATATTTGAGGAGGCGAGGGTGTTGGCCATGGGGCCACCAGGGGGACAGCATCCCAGGCATGGGGAACAGTGGATGCCAGGGGTTTGAGCCGGGGGCCGCACGTGTTCCAGAAACAGGAAGGAGGCCAGTGTGGCTGGAGCGGGCAACACAAGGGGGAGATGGGTCATAAATGGACAGAAAAGACCCATGACGCTGGACCTTGTGGGCCACTGCAAAGACTCAGACTTTGCCCCCGAGGGAGGACGCTGAGGAGCAGGGGGCGTGGCCAGCCTGCGGAGGGGCGGCCAGCAGAGACCATGACGACTAACGCGGGGCCGTGGACTGGGGACAGGAGCACACGGGAGCAAGAAAAGGGGAACACATTCTCCTGCTTGAGAACCTTCTCCCTGCACACTTCCACTTCAAAGCGAGTGGGGCTGGAACGGCCACGCCACGCTCTTCCCTGCTCCGGGTCCCTCCCGATGCCCCCGACTCCCGCCTGCCCCAGCACCAGACACCACTCACCTCTAAGTTCTCCAGAACCTCCGGGGCCCCAAAGACCTTGACGTCGGAGCTGGGACAGCGGTTGCTCAAAAGGACTTCAGCCGGGATGGCGTAGAGACCGGGCTGAGCGGCACCTCGGCCCCGACCTGCTCTGCAGAGAAGTGGCTGCCGGGAAGGGAGGCGGCGACCCAGGGCTGTGGTCTTCATGCTCACTGGCTTCAGCTGCTTGTCTGTCAGCCTGCGCATCCTGACCCGGCAGAAGTACTGGCCTGCGGAAACAAGCGCGTCCTGCCTTGTCTCCTCTCCCACCCTCCCACGGGGGTTATCCCTTCTCTCTTCTCCAGCTGGGAAACTCCTACATATCCTCCAAAGCCTAGGTGAGATGTCCCCTCCTCCAGGAGCCCTTCGGGAATCCCTCTTCAGGGCCCCCAGCTGAGCTAGGATGCCCTGCCACCAGCAGTCCCCTCACTGTCTCAGAAACTTCTAGTTCCCGGATCCTCCTTTGAGGGGTGCTGCTGGAGCAGGAGCATGTCAGGGCAGACTGCACTTCCGGACCCAGCCAGCCTGGCCCAGAATGAGACGGAATCAGTGGCAGGCCCCAGGACTTGACCCTGGGCTGCAGGCTGAGCCAGGGCGGACCCAGGCCCGCCTGTGGCCCAGGTACGGAGGGCAGTTCCATGGGGGCACACACCGTAACTATTTTGGCTCCTGTCCTACCCTCCACACCTGACCATGCAGATAACCTGAGCAGGACAAGTGCTGAGGGGCAAGGTCTCGGAGACTGGATGCAGGGGCGGGGGGGGGGGTGGTTTCCTTCCATGGCCACACCCGCGAGGTGCCCTCAGGCGGGCTGGCCTCCTTGCTGGCCCTGGTGTTGCCGGGCCCGGGGATGCAGAGGGCGGCAGGGCCACCGACTGAGAGCCGGCTCTGTGCCGGCTGCTGGGCCAGGCCTGAGCTCTGATTAGGTAGAGGAGGGGTCACCAGGAATTGCAGGTAGGTCAGATCGGAGTGTCGGCACTGGTTCTGGGGCTCATGTCCAGGGCGTGGCAGGCAGGCTGGCCCATAGGATGCGTCTCCTGTGTCCCCAGTGCAGCCTCCCTTGGCCACCCAGGGCAAGGCCCGGCAGTCCCTGGAGCCCACAGAGCTGCCTCAGCCCCACTGTCCGCTCTCCCGGGTAAGCAGTCATGCTCTGCATGTGGTTCAGCCTTTGCCTGTTCGTGGGGGACACTTCCGTCCCCCTCTCGCTCACCCCACCCAGGCAGGACGAGGCCCCTTTGTCCCCACGTCACAGAGTGGAGGTTCACAAGGGCGGCCTCGACACCCACAGGCAGAACAGCGGAGGAGACGCCGACCCGAAGTTCACTCTGAACTCTGTGTTCCTTCTGCTGCTCGACTCAGGAAGGCCAACCCCTCCCGGCGGCCACAGGGAGCCATGAAGGCCAGGCCCCTGGCATCCACCCCTGGGCGGGGGTCCTGACAGCCTCTACCCCTCGGGACAAATGGCTACCGCGAGCCACCCACAGAACACCCGAGAAACCACGAGGCAGGAACTCTGCAGTTCCCTTCTTTCTTCCAAATCCCTGCAAATTTACCCAGAACAGTGCCAAATCCCGGCTCCACGGTGAAGACGTCACGTGCGGGGAAGTCGAAGATGGCATGCTTGAACTGCAGCTGGCGGCTGACCCGGGACTCCGGGCGCAGGGTCTCCATGACGTCCCTCTGGGCGGGGGAGCACTCGCCTAGAGGGAGGGACAGGAGGGCATGGCAAGACCCAGCAGCCACCACCCCAAGGCTGGCATGGGCAGGGATGGCCTCGATGCTCTCCGGCGACCTGGGAGAGGTGATTTTGGACATCCAAATCAGTGACTCGCACTGCCAAGTCATTCGTTTCTGGTGGTGAGTTGTGGCTTTCTTGGCTCTGATGCCCTAGGGCTGAAGTTGTACTTTCAGGTCAGAAAAGACCATTCCTGGGAGCCAGACTCTCGAGGAAGGCTCCTTTCACCGGCCCAGCTTGTGGGGAACTGGCATTTATTTCTGCAAGGCTGAAAGGAGTGCAGGAGCTGGGGCTGACTCAGGAGTTGGAGTGAATTTGAGTAAGAAAAGCAGGTAAAGCCCATCCAAGGGGCCCAGGCAGCCACGTCCCTGCTCCCAGAGCCTAACAGGGTCCCCAACAGGCCGCCCGAGCCCCCTCATGCTGTACCTCTCAGGTTATAGCTTCCGTTTCCCACGGCAACAATCACTTTGGAGGCTGCGGCCTCCTGGAAGCCGGGCTGGACGGGCTGGGTGTGCTGGGCCATGATCCTCTGAGGGACGCCGACCACAATCTAGGGGGAGCCAAGGCAGCTTTATGGAGCCCCTGCGGTGTGCAGGCCATGCTGGGCACTTCACGACCTCCCCCTGCGGCCTGTGACGGCATTCCCCAGCTCACAGGGGCAAGGGCAACACTGAGGCTCAAAGCCGAACTGCCTTGCTGGAACGTGGCAGAGCCAGGTGGAGCCAGGCAGGTGGGATTCACAGCCCAGCATTCTCACCGAACGCGTGGCCTCTCCCCGTAGCCGACCGGTGCTGAGGGGCAGGCCTGATGCATTCACCAGGCTGGGTGGGCTGAGGGTCTTGTGGACTTCGACTCCTGGGGCAGTCGCGACCTCTGTTCATGAATTTGGTTAATTCATCTGACAGCAAAGGGAGAAGAACCCATTTTTGCTTTGTTGCCATTCGACCAGAATGAGTCAACCTGGCCAGAAGGTAAACTCACACAGCCCAGATAGAGAAGCTCCCCAGAACCCGGTCTGCCCAGATTTCCCCAGATCTGGTCCATCCTGGACCAGGCCACACTCAAACACTCCCAGGCTGCAGGCTCCCTCTGCTCCCTCTGCGTGAGCCCCTCCAGCCTCCTGAAAGGCCTGACCTGCCCGCCCTTCAGGCCCAAGGCCATCTCTCTCAGCAGGCATGAGTGCCTCCTGCCTCTAAGAGGTCTGGTTTCCACCCGGATGTGAATTCCTGGAGGACAGGATTTAAAGTCAATCACCTTCTGCAGTACCCACAATAAAAGCACTCAACAAACACATTCTATTTATGGCAAATTGTATTTCTTTTTCTTTAAAGGTAGCATGTCATTTCCTTTTAAAATAATATAATGAGGTAAAAATAAAAGTGGAGCCAGGCCAGGCGTGGTGGCTCAAGCCTGTCATCCCAGCACTTTGGGAGGCCGAGGTGAGAGGATTGCCTGAGCCCGGGGGTTCAAGACCAGCCTGGGTACCTTGTTGAGGCCTTATCTCTATAATCAATCAAAAATAAGCCAGGTGTGGTAGTATGCACCTATAGTTCCAGCTGCTTGGAAAGCTGATGCAGAAGAATTGCCTGAGCCCAGCAGGTGGAGGCTGCGGTGGCCATGATCATGCCACTGTACTCCAGCCTGGGTGACAGACCGAGACTCTGACTCAAAAAGAAAGAAAGGGCTG